>JABUQX010048227.1:0-25276 GCA_015478945.1 Trachelipus rathkii
AAGAGATGATATTATATAATATATATATATATATATATATATATATATATATATATATATATTATATATATATATATAATATTATAATATATATATATATATATATATATATATATATTATATATATATATATTATATATATATATATATATAATATATATATATATATATATATATATTATTATATATATATATTTATATATATATATATATATATATATATATATATATATATATATATATAATAATATATATATATATATAATATATATGGTGATTCAGTGTGAAAATCACCCAAAATTTACATCAGAAAAAACACTTGACTGTTCGATTTTTTAACGATTTTTTGCATTGTATGGCAATAGATGCTGTCGAGAAAATGTTTAATGATTTTATCTCTATACTTTCATAGGTCAAACGGTTCTGAAGTTACAGATCGTGAAATTTTTGACTCACATTTCAATTTTGGGAGAGTATCATGAAACTTGGAAGTTAAATATTTCAGCTTCTACTAAACCGATAAAGATGATATAGGTATCAATTTGAAGCACTTGAGTAGACCTAAAACGTTGATTCAGCTAATTTTTATGTCAGTTTAAAAAAATATTTGACCTGACCTTTGTCCTTGGGTACCAAAATAAAAGACCTGATTTTGATCACATTTGACTCATAAATTGGTCAACATCTTGGCACAAAATATTATAAATTTTTGAGTGGCACTTGTTTAGAATCCGAGTTACTGGTAATTTAATTAGGTAGGGTGTTATTGAAAAAAAAAAAAAAAATTAATAAACTTTTTATAGTTAATATGATGGTTTAAAATGTTATATTTATTTTTATATCCCATGAATAGTGATCATTATTTTTTCGTTAATTTCAGATTTTTACAAAAGTTAGATAAATTACTATCAATTGTTCAATAAAATAAATTAATTATAACAGATTCTCACGCAAAATTGCGATTGGAAAACATCTGCTGTGATCCTTTCAATATACATAAGACTAATGCTAGAAAATTCCTGAGAAAAGTTTCCATAAAATTTGCCACAAAATTCCCTAAATCAGGAATCATTTTTGGTAAAAAAATTTGTTAAATGTCGAAAGAAGTTATCAGAAGATGTATCACATAGTGATTCATCAGATATTGCATCTGTGTCTTCTGAGAGAGAATCACACTCATCTCAAGGAAGAGAGTTTGTTCCTACAGAAATTGAACTGCAGGCACTTAATACATCTTTGAAAGCAATTGGTGAATCACCAATTAAGTAAACACTTCAAGTGTAAAGAGAAAATTTGACTATGGACATCATAAAATTGAGAAAATAAAGAATGTTTTTGCAAAGAAACTGAAAGTCATATCACTAGATTATCAACTTGAACAAGAATCTACATCTGAAACAAAATTGAATTCCGACGATTCAAAAATAAATACATATTTAAAAGAGAAACTTGGAAATACTAAAAAGATCTGAAAGAGAAATTTGGAAATACTAAAAAGATCTGAAAAAAATTCAGATTTTGACAGTTCTGCCAAAGAGCTGGACCATTAAGAAAATTGAAGAATCCAGAGTTACAAATTATATATATGACAAAACAAGCATAAAAACTTAAGTTTTGCAACAAGGAATTCTATCAATGCCAAATAAAAGAAAAAAATGAAGACAAAAGAAAAATTTAGCAATTTTTATAAAAGTGAAGAAGTCAGCAGAATTATGCCAGGAAAAAAAGAATAATTGAGTTATGAAAAAAGGTTCAGGAGCAGAAACACCTTATATATTGCAATTTGAAAGAAACTCACCAACTGTTCCAAGTCAAAAAATCCTGATAAAATGAGCTTCTCAAAGTTTGCGGATCTTAGACCAGAGAGTGTTATAGCAGGTGCAAATGGTACACACAGTGTATGCATATGCACAATACATCAAAATGTGAAACTTATGATTGATGGAACACATTTGCCCATTCTTACTAAAGAAATAGACAAATTCATTTGATAGATTATAAGAAATGTTTGGATGAAATTTTCTGCAATCCACCAACAGCTGATTATTTTTTCAGTCAATGCAAACATTGCATGAAATTAATAGACAATTTTATAGCAAAGTTATCAAAAGTATTTCATGATAGCATGGTCGAGGAAGTACAGTATTCGCAGTGGATATCAACTGATAGAACAACTCTACATAGGCTACTATGCATGGTACAAAATACAGATGAATTCATTGAAGAATTTTGTAGAAGAATTCAAATATTGGAGAGACAGGATTTTATAACTAAACAATAGTCAATATTCTGCTCTAAGAGGAGGGAATATTTGAAGAAAGGTGAGATATTGTTTACTGGAGATTTTTCGGAAAATTATTCATTTGTTCTCCAGGATGCTGCACAAGGATTCCATTATAATAATGCTCAAGTGACATTGCATCCTTTTGTTTGCTACTATAGGGATGGGGAAGAAGTAAATCATCTAAATGTGGTGATTATCTTGGACTACCCTATCATGATACAGTAGCTGTTCACTTGTATAAAAAAAAACTGATTATCTTAGAACTCTTTTAGATTTCAATATAAGTGAAATGATATATTTTTTAAGATGGAGCTGCAACAATACAAAAATAATAAAATTTTTTATAAATTTATGCCATCATATGACTGACTTTAGAATGAAACCACAATAGCCCTTTTTTGCTACCTCTCATGGAAAAGGACCATGCGATGGTCTCGGTGGTACTGTGAAAAGATTAGCTGCTGCAAACAAGTCTACAGCAACCTTATAACAACCAAATTATGACACCAACACAGTTATTTGAATATGGAAGAGAACACTCAAGGAATATATTTCATCTATTCAAACACTTCAAAATGGTTAAAAGAAGAATTAGACTTAGAAGAGCAATTTAAAAAGGCAAATACAATTCCAGGATAACAGAAATTACATAGTTTTGTTCCGGTTTGTCAATTAGAACTGGAAGTAAGAGCAGTTTCAAGTATCAGTCAAAGATCAAAAATAGTAAGGGTTACAAAAGAAGCTAAAGAAATTAAATTTGAAAATGTCAATAGATTTCTAACATCAATCTATGACAATAAATGGTGGTTGGCATGTGTTCTTGAGACTTATTCAGACACTCTAGACATAAAACTTAATTTCTTAATACCTACTAGCCCTTCTAGCTCATTCCGCTATCTATCAAAACCAGATATTTTGGTAGTGTCTCATTCGGATATTCTTAAAAGTTGTTGATCTGATTAAAGAAACTGGAAGGACTTACAAACTAACAGAAACAAAAATGAATAAAATATCAAAAATTCTAAAAAGCAGGTTAAATTCCTATTATACATCTATACATAAACCAAGGCAAACTTGGTAGTTCAAATCATCTCATTGCAGATTTGAATAAAATTATTTTCCTACATTTATAAATTTTACTTAAAGAAATATATATTTCAAAAAAGGAAGGATGGGTGAGTGGGACCTGTGGTTTTTCCTGCTGAGCTATCAGGAGTGGCCACTGGGGACCAAATGTTTGAAAAAAAAATTGATAGTGGCTTGACCATCATTGACCATAGCAGAATTCTTTTGAAGGAGGAGGGGCAGTCATGGAATTTTTGTAACAAGAAAACAAACCCCTCACAATTATATAATATTGATAACTATCAATATCTTACAAGATGAATTATTACATTTCAAAACAATTCTATTAGCTAAATAAATTTATTCGACAATTTTTTTTTTTTCAATAATACCCTATCTAAGTAAATTACCAACAACTCAGATTCTTGACAAGCACCCACTCTAAAATTTATCAGATTTTGCACCAAGATGTTAACCAAGACGAGTCAAATGTGATCAAAATCAGATTTTTTTTTTTGGTACCCAAGGTCAAAGGTCAGGTCAAATATTTTTTCTTAACTGACGTAAAAATTTACTGAATCAAAGTTTTAGGTCTACTCAAGTGCTTCAAAATGATACCTATATCATATTTATCTGTTAAGTAGAAGCTGAAATATATAACTTCAAAGTTTGCCTTGGCCTCTCAAAAATGAAATGGTGGGTCAAAATTTCATGACCTGTCACTTCGGAATCGTTTGACCTACAAACTTAAGATAAAGATCATTCTTATTTTTCTCAATAAGATCTATCAGGATGCAAAAAATTGTGAAAATCAAAGAGGTCAAGTGTTTTTGTGTGGGTGATTTCACGCGAAATCGCTCTAATAATAATATATAGTAGGAAATTATATAATTTTTATTGGGAGAAAACATGTAAAATGCTATTATTATAAGAAAATTCCCCCTCCTCCCTCTCTATAAATCTTTTTCATGTCTACTCTCTTTTGATATACTCTAAATTATCATAGTTAAGTAAGACATACTAGAATAAAGTAACAAATAAAGAAGGACAGTTTAGAACGAAGATAGCATTATAAATTCTAACACACAAATAAACAAGATTTATTGCATATTAGTTTAAATATTTCAATAATAATAATAATAATAATTACCTTGAGATTTTGGTTTAGCGGCAGTGTTATTTGTGAGAACAAGATCAAGTGGTTGCAATGGTCTAAGCTTAGGCTTGAGAGAAGAGGAAATATTATGACTGTTGCTACTATTATTCGAAGCGTTATCCTCTGTCCAGCTGAGACCAAATTTTATCAGAGGAGAGTTTTCAAGTGCACTTAGTGGCTCATCCAATTTTTCCACTTTTATTGTGTCTAAACTCTCCCAAATAACATTCTTTTTTGGACTAGTTTTACCTGGGGCAGGGGCATCTGGACCAATGGGGTGTGCAACCAATTCATATTGACCTGGACAAAGCTGACACCTGGAGTAACGATCATACACAATCAGCTCGGCACCAAAACAATTGGTTTGCAAACCAGTGCCAATACCCCCAGTGAGAAGACCTATTGGCCCATTGGTAGTTTCACCATTAACAACTACATTATTATTCGGTATACTAGAATTATTGTTATGACCACTGGCAGTAGAAGTATCACTATGGGAGGATTCCTGAGAACAATTCCGACTAACACGCCTTCGTTTAGGTTGGGGCTCACCTGCTAAAATAAAAAAAAAAATAAAATAAATAAAATAATAATAATGGAAAATTCATTTATGTGGAACTCTATATAATAATATATTTTTCAATTTTTGTATTTTAATTTATGCAAAAGCCATAAACCCTACTGGCTCCCTTTTTTGACCTCTTATATCTCCTCCTTGGACTTAATGTTGTTTTTACTACTAAACATAAATTATGTGATCCATAATTGTGTTAAATTACCTAATAGACCCATCTATACGATTTGCTAATACCCTAATTACGTATTGGGCCCTAAAATCACCAACATTACTGTAGTTTCTAACATCGTATTGTGCGATGTTACATTGAATGCTTAATAACCCCAAAGATATCCAAACAAAGGTATATCTTGACTATATGGCCATTGTTAGCGGAGTTAAAATGATAATTTGGAACTTTGGCTGTTATACAGTTCTTGAGCAATGTTAGGATGGTAGAAATCTTTTTTCTAAAATAAAGGATATCTTTCTACATGAGTTGGTCCACTTAATTATAAAATCCATAAATTCCAATTAGGTTATTACAATTTTATTCAATTCCAATGGTAATATTGAACGTCTTGTGAACTATACCAACAGAAACTCTGAAATAAATTTTATATGATAATTGTTTTGGAATGTTTCATTCTACACTTAAAATATAAGAAGTTTTAAAACTAGCACAAAAGCTTTGAAAAAATTATTTCTAGATATCTTATGTGAAACTCCTATATTAAGAATTAAAAATGTTACCCAATTACTTAAAAAGTAAACTTCAGCTTGTGAAGATAGAAGAATAAGCAAATGCTAAACTAATTATAGATGGGAAATGACTTAAACCTTTTTTTGATACAGATATAAGTTTTTAATAATTTTTTTTTTTTTTTTTGTTTTTTTTAATGGTTTAATATGATGTATTGAGATACCATTTTTTGTTTATTTAGGGCAATTTGTACTTGATCAATTTATGAGAGTTATGTTACCATTTATCCTTTAAAGGGAAATATACAACACTCTGTCATTTTACAAAAAGGTAAAAATTCATTGAAACATAATAAATATATATGATGAGCTATGACGATATGATGACAACACTTTAATATATAATATTTATCAGAGATTTTAAGACGACCATCACATGTCCCTTCGTTCCCCCAGTCAGCTATGACCTTGTTTAGGAATGATAATTGCAGTGAGAGTAAAATGATGTACACAATTTCTTTTTAAAGATAAAAATTTAAGGAAGGAGAAGATGGTGAATTTCACACAATCTAGAATAAGACTCAAATCAACTGACTAAAAGAATGAAAAAATAGAGGAAATCAGGAATGAAATAATACCTATTTCTTAGTTAAATTTTAAGGATAATAAGAGAAAAATATAAAAAAAAAACAATGTTGTCTATCAGTGTCAAATATTTTAAACCTGCCAAGTTGAGTTGTAAAGAAGCCTTAATATTAATATAACATTCAAACTAAAAAGGGAGGATACAACAAGAAAGAGAATACTCAACAACCCAAAAAAAACCTAGCACTTCTTTATCCCAACCACAATATTTATTTTTTTTCTCTTATATAATTATTTTTGTTATTATATATTTAATGATATTAATTAATAATGTATAAGAACGTAATGATGGAATTATTATTAACATAATAATAAACTTATATTCACTTATAAGATAAATGTAAAAAATATTAATAATATTATATAATATCAAGTTTATTAATATTAACATATTCCATAATATTAATACATAATTCTCATATATATAATTAGAGATTTGTATGATCACCAATTACCACGTTACGCACGCTCAGATGAGCTTCCCACCATAACAACGCTCTTAGTGATTGAACCAGCAATGACAACCGGCATCTGGCAAACCCGTTCAAAATCCACTTGTGGAAGCAAATATCGTATCCCGGAATAGGAAAATTTGGGAAGCCACTTGCAATACTGTGAATTAAATTACCCAATATAGAATTTTAAAACTTGGATAAACATTTTACGATCCAACATTCCACACTCAAGTGAACTTGAAACTACCGCACGATAATATTATACCTGTTTATTCTTATAATTGTTCCAAAGCTTCAATTGTGAATGAAGTAATAACTAATATAAGACTTTTAATAATTAAAATACATTAGTTACATTAACTTGCACACTATACGCATACAAAACATACTTGACTATAACCAATGTCATAAAGGTAGTATGATGTTTATAAATTGTATATTTTTTAGTAAAAAAACAATACATTAATTTGAAATATAATGATATAATGACAGTAATGATATTGCTTTTGTAATCATCAAATATGTGAATAATACCCAGCCTATGTACTTATAATAATTACTCACTATTAGAACTCCAATAGTATATAAGTATAATACCATTTATTTACAAACTATGAATAATTAATTGCTGGTGAAATGCTTAGTAATATCATATAATTGATTTTTTAATATTATTATATATCACAAAATAAATAATAATTTATATTGGGGACATATTTGAGTTACATTTCGTCTATTTAAGATTGCACTGCTTTGAACTTGATCTTTGTGTTTCCAATGAAAATCAAAATCACACACATATCACTAAAGTGTTTTCTTATTTTTATTTATTTTTAGTCCAAAAACAACAAATTTTTAAAATACCACACTAAAATAAAAGTGATGCATGGTAAATAACGCTATCATGCGATATAATAACTAATTAGTTATTAGTTTATAAGGACGTATTTTTACAAGGTAAAAACGATATATCTACTGGTTGACCTCATTCTATCTGGATGGGCAAATGAAATTTCCATGCTGTATCATGTTTTTGTCTCACTAAAGAATTTTCTTAAATAGTAGACTCATTACATTTTTGGACAACAAAAGTTTTAATCTAATTCGCTCTCACACTTTTTCTGAATTCACCATGTAAGGGAACCATTTATATTTATATTAGAAAAATTATTTTGGTATCCTCAGGAAGAAAAAAAAAAATAATAAATTAAAGTCACAGTACATAGAAGGTTACTATCAATATATAATAAGCAATATCAATACATAAATAATCAGAAATATACTCAAATAAGATCTCTTGCAATATCAATGCAAAAAAATTAAATTTCATAGATATATATAAAAGATAAAATAACAATACAATAACAGGAAACAAAATATAAATATAATAAATTTATGAAAATGCTGATTCTTATATAATATTATTAATATATTATATACTATATAATTAATTAATATATATATATATTATAATTATATTTAATATATATTTGGGATATAAATTGCTCAACTTTTATAAAATCTACTCACTTTCAACACCAAATAATATTTATTCTAAAGTTTCTTCTAAAAAAGGGCAAATAAATACTGTGATGGAACTGTAGTTATCAGGTATATAAGTCAGGATTTTAAAGAAAATCTTTATAATATATATAGTAGCAGGTATTGTATATATTATTATAGTTCACGAAGGCATTTACCTACATAATAAATCAAATATTTTAACTTATAAAAAATATCTAATTATAAATTATAAAATACTTTACTTAGAAATAACTTAGAAATTTTATTTGTAATATTACTTTAATTAGAAATAATTATTATATATTATCACTACGAGTGTTATTCTGATTAATCTAAAATCCATTAAAAATAATATTTTTAAAGGTAGAATGTTTTTCCGAAATGTTCTTCCAGCTTCCATTTTCCACTTTCATGAAATTGACAAAACTTAACAACACAATAAAATATATTTTTTATTTATCTTTTTTTTTTATTATATTAAGCTCAATATTGTATTTACAAACATTTAATTGATAAGACATACGTATTTTTTGACAGGCCTATAGTATTTAACTTGAATTGAATATTGTTCCTTTGTGCACAATAGTTCTAAACATTACTCAACTTTTCATAAGTAATTGATCAAGGCTATATAATAACTTTTATATATCTATTTCATGGGCTGTATTTGATGTCGATCTGCTCTTAGTCCTTGCAATAATAATAATAGGATTTAACCTACAATAAATTTAATGAGATGAATATAAATTACTTAATATTAAATATTGTCACTAAAGTTTTCAAAAATTTTATATATTTAAATATTTAATAACTTGCTAAATTTATTTCTATAGCTTATTCTATAAATAGTATTTATGTATCATATTTATATATTATTCCTTCAAAATGCCTAGGAACCTATATATAATATATTAAAGATCACACATATATTTTTATATATAACGCTATATTTAAATATATATTATAAGTACAACATCTAAACTATTTTACAATACTAGATAATACAATAATATGTTTAATATGTTAAAATGTATACTTATATTAATAAAAATATATAATTAAGTATATATAGTATAGTAAGTTTAGTTAATTAGTAAACTTATATATATGTATGTGTGGGTTTGTTTCACTCTCACTTTCTTGGTTATTTAAGTCAGGTATATTTAATTTAGCGTCCATAGAGACGTTTAGAAAACGGGTCACAGATGCCTGATTATAAAACTAACAGTCATGCGAACTGAAAGGAAAACGTTGTATTGGTTTTTAATATAGGATTTGTAAATTTCATTTCAACTCTGATGCGAAATATGCTCACTTCTCTAATAAAGTTACAGTTAAAAATAAAATTTAAGAATGTGTTTCACGGAGATACTCAAAGAAATTATTATAGCACTTATGACAAATGCGACAATTAATACAACTAAAAGTAACAATGGGGAGATAGAAATGTGGAATAATCCTATATGGACACCAAATGCTTTGGCTAATTACAGTGCAAATATTTTTTTTGAAATAATTATAGTTATCCTCTTTTTGCTGCTTTTAATACACCTGTAATCATCACTGAACAGCTGCTCCATTCACATCTTGATGAATAATGAGGAAATAATAATGAGGTATAGTGGTTTTGATTAAAGCTGCATATTGACAAAAAGAAACATTAATATGAGTGCTAGGACCGAATTGCTATGAATTCCAATTATTTAAAAAAATCTATACTTATTCGTAATCCTTGTTATTTCATTTCTATATTTTTGTTTAGTTCACATTTACTAAACTTATAATTAATTAATATTCAAAGACATTTAATTATACTTAATAACTGTATACGTAGAAGGTGTATCCACGTTTTGCACATCTACATTTCCCCTAAAGTATTGGTGATATAGGGTGCTTATCTTTGACGATATAGTTGGAACCTAGTTTTCAGTTTATTAGATCCATGTCTGAAATAGTAATACCTTACGCATTCATCAAAGTCTTATTAATTATATTTGCTCTAGATAATATCTATCTTTTTTCTCGTAGGGAATTGATTAATAATTTTGATATTCTGTGGTTTTATATCAGAAAAGATTCATTCAAGAATCTTTCAAGGATCTTTACTAGTTTTAATCCTTTTTTTTATGCACCACGTAGATATCAATGGGACCGCCTATTAATTACAGGTATACTCTTAAATCTTACAAACTATAATGTCACACAAAAATACTTACTGACAAAAACCAAAGGTGAAATCACTTTAAAATTTGCTCTATTTTGATGTTGTTAATAGCTCTACCTTCATATAATTAGAGATGATTCTTTAAGTTTCTAGGTTTTTGTCTGGCAATATAGGGAGTCGGAGTCGGAGCCGGAGCGGCGAACCCGCAAGGTTTTGGGTGGAAACGGAGCCAAAATATTTTTGGGCTGGTGACGGAGCCCAAAAAGAAATTCCTTAATGTAAAAAAGGGGGTTCAGAACCGAAGTAGTAGCGGCATGTTTTAAAATGATTGAGTCGGAGCATTATAGAATTTGGATGTTTGGGCTCTTGGAAGTACATATATGATTACAAATACTGAACCTATTTATATAGTTATAGTAATTCATATAAAGTGTTCAATCAAGTATATATATATTATAACTCAAAATATTTATATATAATGATATTCTTTAGTATATATTATAAAATAATATTTAATATATATGTGAAAATAGATTACTATTACTATATACTATTACTACTACTATAGAACTTTGAAAAAAATTCCAGTTAATTAAAATAATTAGTATCACTTCATAATACTCAAAGATGTATAAATTTAATATGCTTTATTTATATATATATTGTCATTAGATTATAACAATGTACAAACTATGTTATAATAATATAATGCTGGTGTTATATTGCATAAATTCCAAAATGATTATATATATATAGATATAAATTATATATAAATATATAGATAATAAATAAGTAATATATTATGTAAAAGTATAATTATGTCTCATTATCTTCTGTATGCTAGAAGGATTTGCTGACAAGAATGCATGACCTCGGCGATGGATGGTTCGTGTTCAATATCGCCATATAGCGCTCTCATCAGTTGGCCTAATGCCTAGTATAGTTTCATCAGTCCAGTATAAAAAATTTTTTGGGGAAACAAGATCTTGAAACTCTCGAATATTTGGTGTAGAATGAAATTGTATGGGTCCATGGAATCTGTCAGGCATTGAGAGCAATAAATGTTGAGAGCGAAATACCAAGAGCAATTTAGAACTGAGGTAGGATAATGGATGTATTTAAGAAAGGGTATAATACAGCAGATGCTTTGATTTGCTCGCGCTTTGTATGACTCGGTAAGAAAAGATGAAAAAGGGGAAAAAGGGATATAATGATATAGGTAAAAAAAAAAAAAAAAATGTGGTGTTGAAATAGTGTGTGGCTGCTAGGATGGTGGAAAGGAATGAGAATTGGAGAGAAAGAGTTTGCAATTTTGATGAGTGACTACTTGTGATACCTACACGAGCTCTATGGTATTGAACTTGTGCCCTTGTTCAAGTGAGCTCATTTCACCCATTGAATTAAAATTCAAAATACTTTTGGATGGTTGATTGTCCTTCTAAAGGACTTGATGAGTTTTTTTTTTCTCATGATTGTAGTAGCAGCCTGAGAATCAATAAGAATTTATGAAGGTCTAAGCATTTTCGGGTAAAATTTAAGATTTTATGTAATGTGAGAAGTCAAAATGAGTTATTAATAATGTGTGGTTAGGACTTGGATATTTTTATCGCATGGAAATGCGTTTCAGGTGTATGAAGGAGGGTCCTTTGTCTTAGGTTGTGAAGAAAATAGTTTATATGTCAGATTTTAGTGATAGAATCTGACAAGGAAGCATCTGAGAGCAGTACGCATATTTCTTTCTGCAAAGAGAACAGTTGCAGAATGCATAGGGTGTGCGATGAAAGTTAGGTAATTTTTCATAACGGAATGATGTTTTGAGTTGCACTATTCGAGCTAAAAAATGTTGACAGGGGTATATTTTTATGTAAGAACTGCCCATAGAAGTGGAGTAGGGAGTTTCAGATTTTTGATTGTAGTGTTGAAGAAGCGACCTAAACATATGGCTTCTATGGAATGAACGTCAAAAACAGAAAGGAAAGAATGACAAAAAAGAGAAAAATAAAATGAAATTTCGGGTGAAAAAAGAATATTATCCTATTAACAGTAACGTAGAGAGTTCATATTGTGAACTTGAAGAGCAGAGAGAAAGAGTTGTCTTGTAAAAGTAGAATTGAGTGCGTGAACAATGATTATAGGAGGCGTTGGATAAAGGTGATGACTTCTGAATCAGGAGAAGAAGGGACGATAGAAGATTAAAATCAAAAATTCAAATGACTTGAGGAGAAAAAGTAATCTAAAATCTTCCCCATTTTAGAACTTTTGGTGATTACAGGGACGGCTATTCACTAGGCCGTATTAATGTAAAGCTATTAATTGATTTTTTTTTGTATAAATAAACTGTTTTCTTTGTGGAAAAAATAAAAAGGAGTGCTTTGGACGGATATGGGTAAGGATATGATACTAAAATAAAAATATTTTTTTAATTCATCCATGATGATGAACAATTTCTAAAGTAAATTTACAACAAAAATATTAATGTAATAAGAAACTGAAGAAAAAAAAAAATAGGCAAAATGAAGCAACTACGAAAAGTTAATTACTGAAAAAAAAAACAACAAAAAAAACGAACCATATGCAATCGAACATACCATCAGTCTAAATTCATTAACCTTTCCTCGGATTTGAGTGGTGTCAGTAGAGAAAAGTCAGTGGAAAATGCAACGAAATATCATAATTTTTTAGTAGTGATACCTGTATAGTATGCACACGCAGTTTCCATTAAATATTATTTTAAAAAAAAAGAAATGTACTTCAATTATCAGAAAAGGGACCTTTTGTTTTCGATGAACATTTTCATATTTGTAAATGAAAAATATAAAAGAGCTGATTTAATATTTATAAATATTTTAGTAACAGAGTATAAATTCAAATAATTTATGTAGATTGCAATATTATATAGCAAATTTATCTTGATTAAACAAATTCAAATCTTAGCTAAGAGCTTGTACATCATACTAAACAAAGATGAGGGAAGCAGAGTAATTAGCGAAACTTATTGGGCCAGTTGAGAAATGCAAGAATAAATAAAACCTTATTACATGAAGCAAATTAAATTTACCTTTTATAAGTAAAATTTAGTATTTAAACATGACTTCAAAGTTAAAAGAAATAAGTATAAAAATTAAATTTGTAAAGCTAAAACTTTTTCTAAGAATAATATGAAGCAAATACTAAAAAGGATTAAAATTATTAATTAAATTAGAGAAGTAAGGAAAAAAGAGTGAGAAATAGAATAGGAGAAATGAAAGTGAGAATTATGGAAGTTCCTCATAATAACCTGCAATCCTGAAGGATAACATATAAAAAAAAAACATAAATATCATTGAAAAATATCACATAAAAAAAAACTAAATCTCTACCTCTTCATAACTTCTTCCTCATCAATCAAACAATGATATTCCTTACCAGTTTCCAGAGTTAGTAGCTGTTCAGTTAAATACAAAATAAAAACATATCATAACAATATATTAACTCTTCATACTTAATGTATTTGAGCTTATGAGCTCCTCCCTCTATTTATCTCTTCTCTCTCTCTCAATGTTATTGGGGCTTTTCCTCTCCTCTCTCCGTTCTTGGCTGCGTTCCTCTCTCGTCCTTCTCTCTCTCTGCTCATGTGCCTTCTCCTGTTCTCTCGTCTTCATCAGTCTCTCTCGTCTCTCTTACTCCTCGTTCTTCCTCTTCTCATTTCTATCTCTCTCTCTCTCTCCTGCGTCATACTCTCCGTACTTCTTCTCTCTCTCTCCCCTAGTTGTCTGTTATCCTTCTCTTGCTCTCTTCTCTCTCTGTCTCTCCTCTCTCTTCTCTCTTCTCTCTCTCTCTCTCTCTGGCTCTTCTTCTCTTCTCGCCAATCTATCTCCTTCTCTCTTACATCCCTCTCCTCTTCTCTCGCTCTCTTTCTCTAACTCTCTCTCTGTCTCTCTCCTCTGTCTCTCATCCTCTCTCTTCTCTCTCTCTCTCATACTCTCTCTTCTCTCCTTCTCTTCTAGCCTCTCTTAGCTTGCCTTCCTATCTGATCTCTCTGCATGCTTTTTCTCTTGGACATCTAACATACAATAAGTTCTCTCTCTTATCTTCTCTTTTCTGTCTCTCTAAACTTAACTTCTGCTCCATTATATATTATTCTGTCTTACTCTCTCTCTCTCTCTCTGCTTTCGTTTGCCTCTCTCCTCTCTTCTTTCTCCTCGTCTGCTTCTATTCGTCTTATCTGCAGCTTCTTCCTCTTCATCTCTACCTCTTCTTTCCTTCTCTCTCTCCTTATTTTGCTTCATTCTCTCACCTCTCTCTCTCTCCTCTCTTGTGTCTCCTCGTCTTTGTTGCTCAATCAGTCTATCTGCCTGTCTATCCTGTTTCTCTCTCTTCTCGTCTACTTGAATCAGTCCTATGCACTCCTCTCTATCCTTCTCCTCTCTCTCTCTACTCTCTCTTGTCCTCTAACTCTCACGCCTCTTTACTAAACATTCTCCTCTCTCTAATGCGCTCTCTCTTCTCCCTCTTCACCTCTCTTTTTCTCGTGATCTCTCTCATTCTCTCTCACTCTATCTGGGCTCTCTCTCAAATAAACTTCTCACTCCTTTTCTCGTCTCTCTTCCTTCAGAGTCTAGCTCGACTCCTCTCTTTGTTCATCTCTGCTCGCTGTCATTTTTACTCATTCGGCTTCAGGTTTATCGTCTATTATAGCCCGAAATTATAATATTAGGGTAATGTTGTTTCGGGTCTCTGCGTCTCTCTGAGGGATTCTACTCAGTATTCATCTTATGTCTATTGTTCTATTGGTCATACATTGCGGTTATCTCCTCGTAGTTTTAGTTTTTTCCTTTTATGGCTGCTTATTCTCCTCTTACTCCTTGTTCCATTTTCTTCTTCTCTCTCTCTCTTCCAGTCTCAGCCGTTGTAGTAGCAGGTCTCTTCTAAGCTCTCCTTCTCTTCTCTGCTCTCTTCTCCTCTCATCTTTCTTCCTCTTCTTTATCTTCTTCTCCTCTCCTCTCTCTCTATTCTCTCTCTCTCATTGCATAAGACTCTGACTCTCTCTCTCTCCTTCTCTCTCTCTCCCGTCATCTCATCTCTCATTATACTGCGTCTCAAATAAAAGTTGAAAATAAATAAAATGAAACAAATATGTGACATTCATTTCTCAAATATCAAATGCATCATAAGCCTCGTCTTTTAAAGTTAAATTGAGTTTTCGTTTTAGGTTTCTCAAAAATTTTCAGGAATGATCTTTCCCTCTTTAGAATTATTATTGAACATATAACCAGAAATTTCTGGGACATTAAATCTATAGGTTAATTAGTGGTGACGTAATTAAAAATGAAATATATATTAAATAAAAGAATATTATCTGGTTGTGAGAATGTATAATATTTGAAGAGGTATATTATACATAATAAGTGTGGCAACTTTCAAACCACTTGTGTCAAAACAATACATCGCAAATTCAAGAATGATCTTCCAGTATTCAATAAATTATGATATGGAATTACTTGTTTAGTTATTGTAATCATTGCTTCATTTGCATGATGGATAATTCATTAGGTTAAAAAAAGGTCACAGTAAGAAATAAACAATTTATGCATAAAAAACACAACTTCGCACTGCACTCACTAATCCATCATGCTGTTTGGTATCAAAAGAATATGAATATCCTTTCTCGCATCTGCAGGACAATTTATCCAATTTTTAGTGTCAAACTTCTGTGGACTAATTTTCAAATTTATTCATGCGATTTTATGAATTTCTTTAGCTTTATGGTCATTAATAGAACAAATTTCTTGTTTATTGATCTTACTGAGAGGGGAGATTTTTTGAGTTGAGAATTTATTTACTTTATAAGAAATATATAAAAGTTAACCATTAAAACGTAAGGAAACAATCATTTAAATTATACAGGCTCTACTTGAGATTATTATTTTCCATTATGCCTTATGGTCACAGAATGCAAATATATTTATAGTAATTCTATTAATATATTTTTTATCTAAAATAATTTAAATTTATTTACAGCTTTTAAAATTAATATATAATTAGCAGTTGTTCATTTTCACATTATTAAATTACAACAGCTTGGTGTCAAATTAAAACAAAAAAATATTTACAATATAGTATTCTAAAAATTTAACAATAAGAATCTGTTGAAGTAGATCTAAATCTCAGGCTGAGTAACTGGCAATAAATTTTTCTTTCTTGTCTGGGTGCTATTACAACTATTTGTGTGTGATATAATTGGTACCTATATATATATAGTTACAATTGATATGTAATATTATAATATTATTATTAATATTTATTTAGATGATGAGACGGTGAGGAATATAATAATAATTACTTATAATAGCAATAATAATTGGAGCTGGGGCATAGTATATGTATATATATAATTAACTAAATGAATACCATAGAGCTTACGAATGATCAAATTAGACAGAGGTTCGGCCAGTACTCATGCAGTGCATGCTACTCGTTGATAGCACTCTCTTTTCTATGCGTGCAAACCTTTACCTATATAACAGCTCTGTATGACACCACTCGCGTGCAGCGTGTTTTTGAAGCGAGTGGTCTGGTTTGAATGTACACTGACCTGCGTGCTGCGATATACCCGTTTATGATAAAATTTGTTTAATTAATATTCATAAGGAAAGTTTTTAAAGTATACTCTCACTCTCACTAAAATTTCTTAATAAAAATGCGGTTGTGTGTATGGTATTGATTTTTCTCCTAACTGGTTTGCATTAAATTATTTTGAACTTAAAAAGGTTGTTACTATAATGGTTTAAATTATGGTGAGGTGGTCACTATCGTCCTTGAAGAGACTATCGCTCTTGTATATAGTGTGGATGTTTAAATCTGTTCTATGTAAATGTTAGCCGTGAAGTCAAAGTTATACTTTTACCGTTGTCGAATAAAATATGTTATATGCTATATGGGTTAATAAGATAAATAAAAATTTAAGTATTACCAGAGAAAAAATAGTCGAAATATCTAGTATTAGGAAATTACCTTAAACCTGAAGTGATTACCATAAAATAAATATAAGGTTAGTAAATATAAATGTATATATATATAGTATAATAAATTATATTATATATATTATATTATATATATATAATATATATATCAGGTTATGATATATATTTATATTAATTAATATATAATTTTAACAAAAATTTCCAAACTAATACTCCACAATTACCTACATCAGCAAATCTAAACAATTAACACATTTCGTTCAAAATAATTCCTGAATGTGACCCACGTTTTCATATATTTAAGAAATGATTGGTTAGGTACCGTATATGGATGGGTGTGAACGAAGTATTACTGTATTTTTGACTAAGCCAAGTTGACTTTCTGTATTATTCATATTCTAAGTTATTAATTAAAAACTGCATTGAGATAGCTCCACTGAAATATTTTCTCTATCCTAATTTTTTTTTGTGTTAGAATATACTTTAAAATGAAAGGACATTTGAACATTTTTAAGTATAGAGATGGCAAGAAACCACATGTGCCTAACGAGACCATCCCAGTCAACAAGAGTTAATAGACCCAATCATCCAACATGCTCTTGCAAAACCCACACATCACCCTAGGAACTTTAGGTAAAGTGTATGTGTATATAGTATACTCGTAGTCTACTACCAAAAAGAAAAACTATAGCTAAGGCACTTGATAAACCATGCTATAAGCTTTAATAAGTTTGTGAACAGTCATAACTTATGTAGTGTTTTACCTTAATATGTATATCTGTCTGTCTTTGTGATTTACTTGTCAAATATATATAACTGATATATGGATGCTAAACCATCATTAGTACGCTGTCCTAGATCACTTTCATATATATGATATTCACAAGTGAGATTATTCAACAACATAGTCAAGCTTCATGTTGCGACGAACAATCCAAAAAATTCCTTAAATTTTATTACAGAATGAATGTTTTCTTAAATCAATATGTCATGCCTTCTAAATTTTCTTAATCTCATGCCTCTGATCTCCGCATACATAGTCTATTTTCTAAATAAATATTCTTTGGTCTCTTGTGTTATTATAGATGCTGTCGTAAAATTTTGTTAGCTTGTCAGCATGCCTCCTCTATAAAAATTTTTCTGCTTTCTACATTATAAAAATTATCCTTAACACTTCAGGTCATATACCTAGAGTTCTGTCTATTACCAATATAAAACACTAGAATAATTACTTGTAGTGCTCTATGTTGCACTCTTCATTATATCTGTCTTTCCTTAAATAAGGAGCCTCTAAAACCTTGAACTAGCTACTTCTAATCACAGGGTCTAACATAGTATTATACAGTTTACTATAAAACTTCCTCTGCTTCATTGTAAATAACATTGCAGATTTATCTTATAACTAAACATCTTATGATTTTATTCCTTTGCTTTCCAAACACTTTGATTGTTGCCCACTTTTTAGACAACGGTTTATAATACACACAAATTTTTCTTCAGTCCCACAGACTCAAATCCAATCCCATTCATATTGTAGTTTAAAAACTTTTTATCTCAAAGTCTTATCTGTCCAGACTAGTGTCGAGTCTTATATATATGTCTATGCTAGGTTTAACATTTTTTTGGTATCATGCTCATGTAAATACTTAGACAATGACCATACATTTTAGGTCTCCTGGTTCAAATTAGATTTAATCTGATATATTCAATGAATAACACATTATAGTTTAACCCAGCAACTGAACCTAGATTGGGACACCACTCTTTCCACTATTTCCCATTGATGACTTTTGCCGATTTAGTAGTTCACACAGTCTTCCATTCCACAACCACTCCACTTCTTTAATTCAACCATGTACCACTTTATCTATACCACATTCGTTAAACTTTTTTCAGTCACACTTATGCTTCATCAGCCTCATGTGAAGAACCTTTGCTGAAGTTTAAATATATAAAGAATCCTAGCTGGAGTGCTCCTCAGTCAAATGCTATGTAAGAGTCATCTTAATGTATTCCATTAAATTTCTCAAGAGGTTATGCACTGGACATGACCAACCCTTTCTAAAACCCAATGAGACTGGAACTTATGCAATTATCTTGTATATCATCCAAAATTTCTCGTATATGGACTCTTAGTTTAAGCTTTCTCAAATACACAAAGCATACACACATCTACACACAGCCATAGACATAGATATGCATATTAAGTATATATATTATATTAATATAGTATATATATATATAGTATTTATATATTATATATATATACTATAAAGTAGATGAAAATAAATAAAAGATAATAATAATTAATCATATATATAAATAATATATTAGTATCGTGATATATACCTATATCATAATATATTTAAACTTACTAATGATAGTTGAGTAAGCATAGATTGAATAGTAGAAATTAACATTATAGAGTTTCAAGCAGATAAATTGATAAAAGAAAAATCAGATATCAATAACTGACATAACTTCAAAATTGTCATCAAATTTATTTTTCATTAATATTGTATATAGGTATTTATTCAGTTTCATATGAAAAACTTTGATTATTTTTAATCTGTAGAAAACGTATTATGTACACAATAACTTAATAAGCAAATGCATATTAAATAACATTAAGCCTATGAAGTGCAGGTGCGCGAGCCCGGCTGAATGCTCATGATTAAGTTATTAGTTCAGTCTTTGAAAATCGAAATGAACTTATAATGATAGCAGGTTGAGTGTGCTCTCAAAAAGACACGCTTGTGATATTAGCCTTTACAAAACTCTGCTGCTTAAGACTCAGATACTTGAAGAGAAAACAACCAGAATTATTGCGAGAAAATCTTGCAGTGGACATTAGTCTCTCGCAAAAGTTGCGATAAGGTTTGGATTAATGACTCTGAATTTTTGTTTTTATGTAGTGCCCACAAGAAAGCTTTTATATCATACACATCATTTAACATCTTGGTTCAGAATTTTGGATTGGTTCAAAAGAACCAGAAGAGAAAAACTCTCCCTCCAATCAAATAATGTGATAATGAAAATTTAAAACATTTACTAGAGTCATGAAAAAAAAAAAAATTAAAAAACCTTACACGAATTTCTGACATTTGACAAATAATCAATTAATCAGAAAATTTTTTTATTATATTAAAATCACCTCAGATATAATTAAAATGATATATTTCTGTAAGAGTAGATTTCCCCACAACTTTCTAAATATGCTATAATAAGGAAAATAGTTGTTCATTAATAATAAACAATATGGTATATATGTGCCATACTTTTTAATTCCCTCATTAATCTTCAGAATAAATGTTTCAAACTCTTTAGAGTGGAAATTGACGAGTAACTGAAATCAGACAAAGGCTGGTCCCACTATGAGTTCAAAAAATAAACACATTATGTTGGTACTAAATACTGAGTAAATTTGTACTAATATTTGTAATAATTTATATTAAAATCGTCAATATAATTTTTTCCAGAAATAAAAGTCTATTATTGCTCTCAGATCGTGGTGTGATATGTATCACAATGATTTCAATGAGAAATTAAAATTTTCATGTGATGGCCATAATAACTCTTCTCAATGCACATATTTTTCTTTTTATTTTAGGGAACGAGAATATTTTTCATTTGTGTTTCCTTTTATAATATTTTGTTATCTTCAAATTTGAAGAACTAATCTTGATTAGTAATAGATAGATTATTTTATGAAATTTTAGTTATGTTATCAAAAGTAGAAAAAAGCTCTTTAAGCAGTCGTTATTAATCACACAAACCAACATTGAGAAATCTAATATAGGGTGAGATGTAAATATCTTTTTTTTTTCTGTAGAAAATAAAATATCTTATTAAAAACATATTCATTACATACATAATGTAAAACTTTGTAATAGAGCAGTAGAGTATTTACATATCAAGAATCTTGACTGATTATGATTATTGAATTACCAAAGATTTTTCTGGAATTCATTCTAGAATGGAGATTTATTTTTGTAAAAGAATTTTATATCTAGTTCACCTAAAAGGTTTTTTAACATTGGTAATTCTGAATTAGAAGAGATAGTGATTAGTCAAATGAAAATTGGTCAATATAAAGAGATAAAGATTTTATTTCTACATCTAGAGTGTGTGATAACTAAACGCTAGTTCAATTATTTTTTATAAGCAAGATTTAAAAAAAAAAAAAAAAAAAGTTTCAAATTTTTTTGTCAAAAATTGAGAAGCAAAAACTCTTTTTCCCTATTATAAAATTGATTTTTAAAAAGAGAAGAGATTACAAAAACTCGCAATTACATTTTTTTTTATTTGCTGTATCAAAATTGCAGCACTGTAATAACGATATAGATAAATAGAAAGGTAAACTAATGTTGTGGATA
Source organism: Trachelipus rathkii (assembly GCA_015478945.1). Lineage (NCBI taxonomy): Eukaryota > Metazoa > Arthropoda > Malacostraca > Isopoda > Trachelipodidae > Trachelipus > Trachelipus rathkii. Next base: position 21,890 of record JABUQX010048227.1, read on the forward strand.
TTATTACCTATGTATAAATAATGTATTGCCAAGATAGTTATACTTTGATGAGATGAAATGTTGTAAGGATTGAGTTTTGGCAGATGAATTGAGAGAAAGTTCATTAATAGCATGTGAATGGCCGGGTTTGTGAAGGGGTATAGTTGGAGACTCCAGGCCCAAGGGATAAATTCATTGACCAGGTACCACCATGAGAGTGTCGATTCTTGTGAAGCTTATGGTTGATTTTTATTTTCTGAAGTGTTGTGACAAGTTTCTTAAGGGTAAGGGGAGGGGTTTTCTATATATCATGTTCTAATTCTTGAAGGTGTATGCTGCGAACCTCACCCACAATTTGGAGAAGCTTTTATTATATGATATTATTATAATATATATATATATAAATATATATATATATTATAATATATATATTATTTATAATATACTATATAATATAGTACTATAAATATATATATATTAGATATGATATTATAATATTTATATATATTTATTATATATATATATTTAGGATTGTATGGAAACAGGTTCCAGCCGGAACCTCACCTTTTGGAAGTTTTGCTCTACCCAAAACATAACTGGGTTGACGGCCCGAATCTAAACCTGTGAACTTTCTACGTTTTTTTATCAAATGTTCTAATTGAAATGATAAAGATACGTGGAGTAAACGGATTTGTACCATTTGGCTTTTGTTCCGGCTACCTGATAAAAACAATATTAGAACAATAATCTTGATCTTAAATAGTTGTGATCAATATAAATCTCTGGTAAATTGAACTGCTACTCTTGTGTTTCGAAATAAACTTATTAATATATTATAACAATTATTTTGCTCACAATACTTAATTTAGCTTTTAATTACTTTTATAGAAACAGATGTAACTGCTGGAGAATTGTTTATTTGTAATCATCCAAAAACGCTGTAAACTTCGCAATCTCATTTATTCCACAACATGCTTTAAATTATTGTTTTTAACAAATGCAGATATTTGTATTAGTAATTTTTTCTTATACACTCTCCTATTTTCAATAATGCGATTCTTAGGGTAATAATAATAGTGATTATTATATTTTGATAGTTAATTAATGTTACTTTAATAATGTAGTATACAAATAAAAATATATATAACATCTCTTATACAAATCTTATATATAATTTTTCATAGAAGACATACTTCCTTTTCATTCATTAATTTCATTAGATAAAAAGCTATGTATGTACCAGATGACATTGATGTTTAATTTATGAATGTAGTTTGCCCCAACTTTGGTACGTTTCATTTAAATATCTATGCTTATTAGATATGTCCTTTTTCTGACAGCGTAAATTAGATTTATTATATTTAGTAAAAAAAAAATTTTAGTACCTAAAATGTAAAAAAAAATATAAGAAAAAATTAATAAAATAGAATAAAAAAAAGTTATGATTTTTTTCATAAAAAATATGGAGAAAAAATTTGTATAGTGAAAATAGTGAGTAAAAAGATAGTACTATGAGTTAAGTTTAAATGCTGTTGATATTTCTTTTGGGCATGGGAACCCTGCTCAGAATCGTAGACGCGTGGGGATACTATTAATAAAGATTGATTGGTAATCAGAATGCAACATATGATTTAAATTTATATTCCAATTATATTCCTTTATCAGCTTAATTAAGATAATGCCTCTAATGTCTCTATATATGGCAATATATTTTTATATAACTATATATTTATTATTTTCTATAATTTATTAATTTAACTTAAATTCATGATTGTATTTACATTTTTATTAATTATCTATGATCTAATTATTATTATTATCTTTTTTGAATTTTTTATATTTTATTATTGGATCTCTCAAAGTGTAATTTATATATTTATGTATAATATTATATTTATAATGATAGTAACTATATTTGAAGATTTATTATTTGGTGTTCGTTCGCCTTTTTTGATGTCTTATATACATTTTCTCCAATATGTTCCTTATATATTATCTGTATTTCTTTATTAATTGTTATTAAATTCATTAATTAATATTCTAGTAAATAAATACCTTTCTCCGTCGTTAAGTAGGATTTTTATAGTGTGCTAAATTGAAGTATTAAGTGGATGCTCAATATTATTTTAATTATAGTTTATTTGGTTTCTGACCGGTTACGTCCGTAAACCTCGGACATCTTTCAATTTTTGATTCTAACAATTGTAATAATTGAAATTATCAGGCCTTAACAGTAGTAACAGAAGACTTTAGAAAAAAAAATTAAAATTACAAGAATATATTAGATTTTTAAATATTTACTAATATCTAATATATTTTTTTATTCCGATTCTCACTCAACTAGTAAAGGGAACCAAATATGTCCTATATTATAATCTTTCTCACATAATAGTTTTTAGAATAATGTATTATGTAATAAGCTCTCAGCTATTTTATAGATTTCTTTTATAGGCTTCATACATTGATAAAGTGGATATGGTGTAAGAATTGTGTAATGATAGCATGTAGATTAGTCTTGTACATTTATTCATAGGGTATAATCAGTTTGTGTCTTGTTTAGTTGCACACACTCAGTGAAATTAGTGTTCAGGTTTAAACTGTGAAGATAAATATTTTACTGGGTTTAGATAAATCTCTTGTGTCTGGGTAATGCCTATCTGTAATCTATTAGGGTTGTAGACCAAATACGTGGACGAAGTCTAGAGTCATACTTGGGACATGCAGATTTGGTTAATATACTGGATCATGGATTCAATCTTGCCGATGGATATTATGAATTTGTAGAGATGAAAGAAGAAAATTTTAACGATTAAGATTGTATGGCTCGCGTGCGTCTAAGTTAACTGTGATGCGCCGTTACTTGTAATTTAATTGTAGATTGGTTGTTTAATTAATGTTTGCTGATATCATCGGAGGTCATTATCGGTATTAAACTCTCTTTATAGTTTCGAACAGTTTATAGAGAATAAAAATATAATTACACTCTTATTCAGAAGATATAGTGGGAGTGATGCGTGGTCAGTTCGTGGAGTTGTTCTGAAGGACTGATCCTCTCTTTAGTTTACGAGTTTTTTCGATGCGTTATCGATTCATCATTTATATGTTTTACTATCTCAGGTATATAATTTAAGGTGTGGTATTATATGTTTACCAAGTTAATTCAGGTTTCTGTTTAATTTTTTTTAACTTTAAAATTAAAAATGAAATTCCCAATACACGGAGCCACAATTTTATATAGCCGCCTATTTATGATGAGTGTTTTAAAAATGCCAAACTTAAGTAATTGATTATATACTTCTGGGAGTTAGGAGTTGTAATTAAGGTTATCATTGAACCATTTATCCCAGTTTGGTTCTGATTGACTTGTATCCTCGTGTGGAAATATATAGTAGTTCCATCAGACTAAAT
>JABUQX010048228.1:0-20000 GCA_015478945.1 Trachelipus rathkii
CTTTTGTAGGCACATGATGTCAACGGAGGGCTTCTAGTTGTTTATGGGTACATTGCGTGGAAATGAACAACCGTATCAAAAATGTCGAGAGCAAGACCCCACCTCCTTTTATGTACATTTCACAGAAGCCATAAAAATATATCATTCCCATTTGACATTCGCATGTTTGTGCGCAGACACCAACGTACCATATCCCATCCTCCTTAATGAATTAAATAATAGAACTTATATTCTCACATTTTCATACTTAAACATTCCATACAGAGATACACCACATATAAAACACATAGTAGACACACTATATATATATATATATATATATATATATATATATATATATATATATATATATATATATATATATATATATATATGTGTTTTGTATATATATATATATATATATATATATATATATATATATATATATTATATGTTTAAATTAAAGCTTAAAATAAATGTTACTAATCTCCCTATTTATACTTAAAAAGAATGGCAACATCAAAAAGTAACTACCAGATGCTACAATACAATACATTTTTATAGAGTAGTACCTCATATATTAATAATCTCCGTTTATCTTGATTTTTGCAAATTTAACCTCTGTTTCAATTTTATAATATTTCCATATTTGGTCACGCAATATTTTTATCCACTTGAGCAATTTTTGCAAAACATGAGAATTTTATCGTAGCATTATGATATTTGTAAAGGATTGACCCGTTTCTCTATCTAACTCATACTTTCAAACGAGTAGAGTTGCCTTCCTGTATATATATATATATATATATATATATATATATATATATATATATATATATATATATATAAAGAATATATATATATATATATATATATATATATATATATATATATATATATATATATATATATGGGTAACGTTTACATTGTGGCCGCACTGCTCTCGCTTTTTTTTCTTCAAAATCGTTTGTCGATATATCGAATCGCCTAAACCCATTTCCATTTCTATGTAAATATTAAGGCAGGTAAACAAAAGAGCGTCCAGTTTAAAAGCTGAAGCCGTGCAAAGAAGTCGGTCTTTTATTGGTCTGCAAAGTTGCATTTAAAAATTTGTGTAGTGACTTTTAAATATTAAATTGTGATTTAATACATATTTGCAATGACAATGCACTAAACAGCATTTTTTAAACAAAATAGCTAAAAAAAAATTCTATTGTAATGAAGAAAAATTCAAAATAACAACAATGCCCAAGTAATTGAGTATACACTACGATAAAAATTAGTACGTATTACAAGTAATATATATATAGGCTTATTTCAATCTTTCGTCTGAGCTTCGATATTCGATATTTTTGAAATCATCGATATATCGATATATTTTAAATCATCGATATATCGATATCGGTGAGAGCCAGGAAATTAGATTTAATAGCAGAGACGGCATTTTCAAGATTTACGGCAGTGTAATAAGACGTGTGTTTAGTTCTTAAATTTGTTCAACCTTTTAGGATGAATTTGTATGATTTGTTCGAGTTTTGTAATGATGAATGCAGTTTACTCACATTAAAACAGTATAATAAACTAACTTACAAGTGAAATAGTATTTTATTTTTAAGTTAAATCACAAATACCAAACCGTGGCCGAAGGAAGGAACACCTTTTAGGTTATCTATAGCCACTTTTATGTGGGTAAGAAAGTTGGAAGCAAAAGAAAGGTTTTTAGCTTTTTTAGAAGCTATTGCAAGGAATTACCATTAAATTGTGAGTATGAACTATTTTATATATATATATATATATATAAATATTATTATTTTTATGATTATTATATATATATATATATATATATATATATATATATATATATATATATATATATATATATATATATATATATATATATTATTTTTCTATATATATATATATATATATATATATATATATATACGCAATATAGTAGGGTTTGGAAGCTGAGCCTCAAAAAGGAGTTTACTCTTTTAGGGGGTTGGAGCCGATGGGGGACGGAGGGGGGATGTTTCATACCCCGGAAGGGATCGGAGGAACCCCCGCGATACCCAAAGACCAAAGAGCGGGGGTTCCGTGAGACCATCCCCGGAGGGGGGGGATTAGTCCCCCCGTAGTCCACCTAGAGGGCCGAGAGACCCTGAACTCCTGACATCGGGGTGGTCTACCCGTGGGTATTTGTTAGGTTTTAAACACCCTAACACTCGGGCGGTCAAAGTCTTTTTTTTCTGTGCCATTGTCAGCTTTAGACACCACTAACCTATATATATATATATATATATATATATATATATATATATATATATATATATATATATATATATATATATATATATATATATATATATATATATATATTATATCGAATTATATCGATATATCCAATACTCGATATATATCGATATAGTTCGATATATCGAATATCGAAGCTCAGATTCGAAAAATTGAATTTTACCTATATATATATATATATATATATATATATATAAAATATACGGTTATATATATTTGTTTATGCTTTATATATATATATATATATATATATATATATATATATAGGCCAAACTAAAGAAGTTACCCGCATCATATCTCGAAAACTAAGATAGGTACAAGAAAACTGATAACATATATGGAATCAGCGTATGAAATTTGCATGGAAAAAAAAAATTTATTTTTTTTTATATCTCCAAAACTACTATAGGTACAAGAAAACTAATAACATATATGGAATCAGGGTGTGAAATTTGTATGAAAAAAAGGAATTTTTTTTTTTTTATACTAATAACATATTTGGAATCAGCGTTTGAATTTTTTTTAGGGGGCTCGAGCCAACGGTGGGACAGACCCGTCGTCCCCCAGGAGGCTGAGAGACCCCGACTCTTTGCATCTTTGCGGTTTACCCTGGGGTATTCTTTTTTTAAAAAAACAATTTTTTTCCATTTTTTTTTCATACAAATTTCATACACTGATTCTAAATATGTTATTAGTTTACCTGTACCTATCGTAGTTTTGGATATAAAAAAAAATTTAAAAAAATTAAAAAATTTTTTTTTTTCATTTTCCATACAAATTTCATACCCTGATTCCATATATGTTATCAGTTTTCTTGTACCTATCTTAGTTTTCGAGATATGATGCGGGTAACTTCTTTAGTTTCACCATATATATATATATATATATATATATATATATATATATGTATATATATATATATATATATATATATATATATATATATATATATATATATATTATAGTTACATATATATATATATATATATATATATAATAGCCCTAGAAGAGCTTCACAATCCATATCCAAAAACTAAATAAAGGCTAAGGGAAAAGCAAAGGAATACATTTAAACCTTTGTAAAATTTTTTAGCTAGGAAATGCAAAAACAAAACAAAATAAATAAAAAAATTAAACATAAAAATTGGCTATTTTGTTTTGGGGGAGCTGGGACAGTATATATATATATGATCTTTTTAACATTATAACAGAGTTCTTTCAGTTGACTTATATTATATATATATATATATATATATATATATATATATATATATATATATATATATATATATATTAAGGAAAGATATATATATATATATATATATATATATATATATATATATATATATTAATTTGTAAAGTTGTATTACACAGCAATGTAGGGGCCTTTGAGCCGACGGGGGAAATCACAGGGGGATCGCTCTCTCCATACCCCCGTAGGGGGAGGGGCGGAGGAACCCCATGACACCCAAAACACCAAAGAGCGGGGTTCCGAGACCCTCCCCGGAGGGGGAATTAGTCCCCCACCCTGTAGTTCCCCTGGAAGGCCGCCGAGAAACCCCAACTCCTGCCATCGGTGCGGTATACCCTTTGGGGTATTGCTAAAAAAAAAAACAAAAATTTAATAGAAAGTCTATTTATTTTAATTATAACGTATTAAAAGTCTCTAAATAGGCTTTTAATCATACTACTATAATTATTAACAATAATTTTTATTTTTTTTTACATTTCATAAAACTAAAATTTTACCAGGATTCCAATATGTTCCATTTTCCTGTAGCTATTGTAGTCTAATGTAAACGCTTCCCATATATATATATATATATATATATATAGTATATATATATATATATATATATATATATATATATATATATATATATATATATATATATATATATATATATATATATATATATATATATATATATTAGGGTGTATCTATAGTATGGTATCGGTATCGGCAGTATCGGCTTTCTTTTGATGGTGAATGGTATCGGTAATGGTTAAAATGGCCGATACTTAGCCGATACTTCTAACTTTTGGGTGAAAAATTATGAGAAACTTTTAGATTCAATAATAAATCGAGTTCGATATTGATAGCTAGTACCAAGTTTTTTTTTTCCTCGATTTCCTTTTTAACTTAGATTTTTAGCGTTTCTCCAACTTGATCTTTAGCGTAAAATTTACCTATTTGGACAGCCATTTTTATAATTTATACAGATTTATCTACTTTTTTAGTTGATCAATAGTAATTTTTTTTTTGTACGCAATTTCGTGAGAGCGTGTGAGTGCGTGAGTGTTTTTAAACTTTCTGGATTATTCATATTTTAGATATTTGCTGTAAATAGGGTTTTATCGTTTTAAAATTTAGGTTTTAGCGTACGAATAAATTTTCCTCATTTCTCCTTTTGTCTATTTGTTTCTGTCTGTTTTTTTTTTTTTTTTTTTTTTTTTTTTTTTTTTTTTTTTTTTTGTGATTGCGTGTACGTGTGCGTGTGCGTGTATGATAGCAGATTTGCACAGGCGTGGCTTTCTTTTGACTTTACCAACATCAATGGCTTGCACTCTAACTCTGCATCCATGGAATACTACCTCTCTAACTCTAAACCTAATTTTATGCTCTTGTCTGAGACCCAGATGGCTAAGAATTTATCCTTCAACTCGCTTAATATATCCAACTATAACTTATTTTATAATTTTCGTTTGAAGGGTGGAGTATGTGCCTATGTAAATATAAACATTCCCATAACACGTCTCGAGAATCTCGAATCTCGAATCTCCTAACTTCGATGTTCTGTGGCTTAAGATCTTTCCTCCTTCTACTACAATATTCTTATGCTTCTGCTACTGTTCTCCTAACATAACAGATTTTCATGCCTTTTTTGATTACCTTACTACTTCTCACGAGACTGTTATATCTTCTCATCCAAATACTGAGGTCCTCTATTTAGGGGATTTCAATGTACACAAAACTGAATTGTTGGATTCCTCTTGTACTGATTTAGTTGGGAGGAAGCCAAATCATTCAGTATTCTCAACGATCTGGAGCAACTGATTAAATAACCTACATTCCGGATCGTCCCAACTGATTCTTGAACACACTTGACTTGACCCATGTTTCACCACTAGTCCTTCCTCTCTTAAAATACACCACCTTCGCTCCTGTTGGTAAATCTGACCAACCTTTATATCACTTAATTTTTTAATACTTTCTCTCCAACATTTCCATCCTGCCCTATGCGGTTTTCTGCACTTGATCGGGCCAATTGGGGGCATAGCGTTGCTTCTACGCTAACTATAATTGAAAGTGACTGCTTTGACTCTAAGACGCTTTCAGATTCTGCTGATAAAGTGGGAACTATAATTGTTAATGGGATGAGCAGGTTCATTCCTCTTGGACTAAATCTTTTTCTCCTCAAAATTCATGGTTCGATCGTGCTTGTTCCCCGGCCATTCAGGCTAGAGACAATGCTTATCGGTTGTGGAAAAATTTCTCCTATCACTTTTGCCAATTTTCATTCAGCTGAAATCGTTGCAGGATACTCTTTCGACGAGCAAAGCGGATTTTCATTAAACGAAAGTGCGCTGACCTTGCTTGTTTCTCCTACTGACAAATCTCTGGCCTCTTGCAAAAAAAAAAAAAACATCTCTAACAACTTCTGTAAATCATCCTTTCCTCCTCTCTTTATTCGCTCTGATGAATCTGTTGTTAATATCTAACTGAAAAGGCCAATCATCTCTTTGGCCTCCTATTTTCCTCTAATTCAACCCTGAACGATTCTGGTATTCCTCCCTTCCCTCCTCCTTCCTCCTCTCAGGTGTCCTATGCCTTTACCTGTCATTTCATTTGATCGACACGAGCTCCCTGAAATCTAAGTGAACGTTAGAAGGCGGGCGGCCCGGCGGCATTCCTCTCGAGTTTTGAGGAAGTGTGTGTTTCCGTACTGACCCCACCCTCCGTTCAACTATATTCTCTATGCCTCAATACTAGCACTTCCCCTCAGTGTTGGAAGCGCATATGTCCAACCTTTTCCGAAAAATGATGCTGCTCTGATCCTTCTAACTATCGCCCTATAGCTCTCACTCTTGTATTCTTTCTAAGATCTTTTACAAACCCTTCTCAACTCACTTCTTAGATCATCTGGAATCTTTTTCCCTTCTTTACCAGTACGGCCTTCGGTGCTCGAGATCTACTGGCGATATACTTCCTATTTAACAGATTTATGGTTTTCCGGCCCTTAGGAACTACGGGAAGACTTTGGTGGTGGCGCTTGACATATCCAAAGCATTTGACCGGGTATGACACGTCACTGCTCTCCAAGCTCCCCTCCTTTGCTCTCCTTTGCTTACTTATGTCTAGCTTTCTTCAAATCGCTCAATGTTGGCTGTTGATGGGGCGACTTCTTTTTCTGTCAATAGTGGTGTACCTCAGGGGGTTCGGTTTTATCTCCTACTTTATTCCTTGCTTTTCATCAATGATCTTTTCACCTGCAATATCTAACTCTATCCACTCATGTCGATGACTTGACCTTTTTCAACTCATATCAATTCTGCTCCCTTTACTTCTAGAATTGCCTCTCGTCTTAATCTTTCCGACTTATTCTCGCTGATCTGGATAGAATTTCAGGGCTGGGTCGTCTCAAGTTTGTGAAATTTAATTCTTTTAAAACCCAACTTTACAAATCTCTCTCTAAGTCACTTAACTTTTCTATCTCTTTCGACGGTTCTTCGTCTCCTGTTGACAATATAAACATCCTTGGCCTTAACATAAACAAAAAAATGTTTTGAAAACCTCAAATCACAGTGGTTGCTAGGGCGGCCTCAAAGAAACTGGGAGTTCTGTTTAGAGGCGAGACTTTTTTCCTCTTCAGTTACTCCACCTATACAGGGAAGGTCTCATCCGCCCTTGTATGGAGTACCGTTCTCATATCTGTGGGGGCGGGGGCTTTGGTTTCATCCGGCTTTTTGATAGGGTCGAGTCAAAGGCCAAAGACCTATAAACTGTCCTGTACTTCTAGTAGTTCACATGACCCTTTATATTTGCGGGCGCGATGTTGGTGCTTTATCCCTTTTCTATAGGTACTGTAGAGGCAAGTGCTCGAGGGAACTATCCACTCGCGTACCACCACCTTTACGACGCCCTCGTAGCACAAGGGGTGCTGTGTCGGCACATGAGTTTTGTGTTGATGTTAGTAACTCCAGACTGGTTGCTGCGGTGCTTCTTTCTTTTCCTGCCACCTCTGTTCTGTGGAATTCTCTTCCATCATCTGTGTTTGCTACTCAATTTAATTTCCTCTCACTTTAAAGCCTGCGTCTGTGCTCATCTGCGTAATTGTTAGATGGATTTTTGAGGCGTTCAACACCCACTCCTTGAATAGGGTTCTGCCCGTGAGCGGCGGTAACAACTGTAAAAAAATAAATAAATAAAAGGTTCTAATAAGGAATTCCTTAAGCTAGCTGAAACCCCACAAGAATGGCACCTCCAACGGTGAACCACTTCTAGAATGCATTAAAATAGCATAACCGAGGAGCTTGCTCGCATTTCAAAAAAAAAAAAAAAAAAAAAAAAAGGAGACAGAGAAGTGGAAGCCGCCTTATCTGAAACCCCTGGCAACAGCACTGATAGTGACGATGGTGGTTTTTCAGCAAATAAACCTACTGAAGATGAGGATTTGGATATGTTAGACTTTGATAAGTTCATGGCCGAAATTGCATTGACATCTCATTCACCTTCAAAGGAATCACACCAGGGAACCTCATCGTAAAAACTGAAGAGACAGTCATCAAGAGCAAAGATAATTCAAATTTGCAGTCTGTGAAAGAGGAGATGAGGCTCTACGAAAACATGAGATGCTGCCTGCGGTGGCATGAAAATGGGCCAAGGTTTTCATTATTATCAGTGCTTGCAGGCAAATAATTATCAGCACCTCCTTCATCAGTCGAGAGAGTGTAGGTAGGAATGTAAACACCCTAAAAAGGAACAGTCTCTCGCCAGATACTAGTGAAAGCTTAATGTTTTTGCATCACAATTTGTGAATTTTTGAATTTGAGTATTGAATGATATCTATCTTAAAGGAGTATTTTATTATGTCATGTTTGAGTAATAGCGTTTTTTTTATTTTAACTTTCGGCTGATTAATTGAGGTCTCTTCTTTCATTATTTTTATTCTTTATATTGTAGCTAGTTAAAGAATCTTCTTGTAAATTGTAATCATGTTAAAACATAAAAGCTAGTAGCTAAACTTTGTTAATACTTACTTGAAAATGGAAATGGAATATTTTTTAAATAAACACAAACATAAAAAAGTTATTAATATTATATTTCCTTAAAGGTACTATTTTAAATTTATAAAATATACTTGGGCACAACCAAATATGGAATATAAATGACTAAGTATTATTTTGTACAGGGAATGCAATCTTGAGTTGCCTAGCAGTGCATAAATGTTCTATCTTATTACTGTGTATTTATTATTTAAATTAAAGTATCGGTATCGGTATCGGCACATAAAAAAATAGAGTATCGGTATCGGTATCGGTATCGGCCTCTTCTCTGGTATCGGTACATCTCTAATATATATATATATATATCGATAACTCGCCGCGGCCAGAATGTAAACGTTTACCATATATATATATATATATATATATATATATATATAGTATATATATATATATATATATATATATATATATATATATATATATATATATATATATATATATATATATATAAATAATAGATAAAACAACATACAATACCATCTTTCTGCACAAAATAGTTGCAAAACTGTCTCTGTCTGCCTCTAAATGAACTAATGTTTACACCTTTCTCTAACAGATTCCAGCCCTGAAGCCTAGAAGCCAGCAATTCTGAGTCTGCTTGTGAGAGCTTTAGATCTCGTACAAGATCGTTAAGCTCCTCCTGTGTGATTTCATGATGTGAACATGTCATATATGTTGATGGTTCAAAGTCAGGATCGTGATATCTTGTGTCATGATCGGAGGGTTCATTCTCTGAGTCAACAGTAAATTCATCGGGAGTTGTAGGTAGAGGAAGATCATCTGAATGAGGAACTGGACGCATTGCGATGTGTAGTTTGATTACTGGATACAATGTTTGCATTTTGAAGGGTAAACCTTGCAACATTTTGTCAAACAGAAGTAACAATTCGTTACGTGATTTGTCGGTTCAAATCATAGGTACAGCAAATTTCATGTGGCTACGTTTTCCTTTTAACCAGTTTCTCAGATTCCTGGAACATGAATTGCTGCATACATGTGGAGCCCAGAACTTATCCTGGTCCCCAACTTTACATCCAAAGTACAATTCATAAGCCTTTCTAACTAATGGTAACAAGCTACATTGTTGCGTCTTAAATGTAAGTTCTCCACACACATAACAAAATAGGTTAGGGCTATTTTTACACTGACGTGGCATTAAAAAGAACTTGACAGCATATAATACTTTTGTTATAATAATTATTTCCTATTATTATGTTATAACAATATTATAATTTCGAATATAAACCTGAAAATAGAATAATATATATATATATATATATATATATATATATATATATATATATATATATATATATATATGCAGAAAAATATATATATATATATATATATATATATATATATATATATATATATATATATATATATATATATATATATATATATTAATTACACTAATTAAACTCTTCTCATTACAACACTAGTACACCTCACAATACCCAAACCATACTGAACAACATACAAAAGCACGTGGGAGGAAACATCTGCTAATAAGAAAATGGGAAATGGTGTAGTTGCCAAATTCACCAATTCCACCAATTTGATACGTGATAGACAAAAAATAAGCACAGATCTGTTCTTTTCACGCAAGAATATACAAGAAAGACATATTTTCATGTGAAGGACATTTTTCATGTTGTACAGTGTAATCAGCAAACACTTGTTTGTCATCCTCTCGTAATAACTCTGAAGAGAGTATTGATATCCTCAGACAATGACAGTCAAGGAATAAAAATGATGAGAGTGATGATATTGAGATCTTTTCTCCTCTAAATTTATGGTTTGGTTACAATTGTTATTGCACAAATTTTTTTTTGAGGATGTTTAAAGGGACCACCACTGCGCGCAAAATGAGCGGCTATACCGTGTCAGTAAAACCAACAACAGGGGAAGTCCACGAGAAAAAAAACAACGGAACAAGAGGTTTACAATCGATAAAAGATGTTCAGCTCATGGAGGAACGCAAAAACTTTGTCACTTCGAAAATGGGGGGAGTCAGATAAAATATGAGCAAGGCGATTTCGGAAAGGAATGGTAAGAATGTCAGGGAAGAACTGGAGTCGGATGGCTGAGACTGCGTCGCAACCCACAAATATATGGGCTATAGTAAGAGGATCACTCGAAGAACAAAACGAACAGGATGGGGGTTGCTCTCTCACCATGTGAAAGCCATGCGTGAGATTGGTATGTCCAATTCGTAAAAGGGCGAGAACCACCTCCTGGCGGCGACTCCGTTTAAAAGAGGACGGCCATTGACCTAAACGAGGTTTAACATTCCGCAGCTTGGCGCCACGAGAATCCTCCGCCCAACAAGTCTCCCAGCAGGAGAGGAAACCCTGACGGACACATGCATAAAAATCAGTCGCAGGGAGGTGCCTCAACAGTATATTCATGGGATGGAACCTTCTGCTAGATACACCCTGCCGGCGGCAGCACGGTTGGCCTCCGTATCAGCTCTCTCGTTCCCCGGAACACTCACATGGGAAGGGACCCAACAGAACTCAATGCCCCTCCCATTCAATTGAACAGAGCCGATGAACTTTTGGACAAATGAAACCAAAGGATTCCTTGTTGACCGATCGAGTAGAGCCAAGAGAGCGCCTCTATAGTCCGAGAAGATTGTATAACGACGTCCGGGTGGTATATTGCTAATTCTGCCCACAGCCAAAACCAGCGCTATCAGTTCAGCCGAAAAGATGGACGTATAGGTAGGCAGGGTGTGGGAAATGGCTAAATCCGGGAAGACAGCCGACGCTCCCACTCCGCCTACCGTTTTGGAGCCATCAGTGTAGACAGGTGTCGAGTCATTGTGGATCTCTTTATGAGACAAAAAGGAACCCTTCAACGTCGCCGGATGTGTCTCAGCCTTGGTGAAGGACTGGATCCCGAAACAGACAGTGGGGGGAGGAGAAATCCATTTCACATGAGCGTCGTCGAAATTGTAGCGCAGTACCGATTGAAAAGGAAGGCTAAGGAAATCAAAAATAGGAGTCACAACCCCAGAGAACGACCAATATGCAGGAATGCGGAGGAATCCCTCTATTAAGAGTGAAGGGATAAAGGGCACAAAAGCTGCTCTCTTCGCAGGGACAAGGGCATTATTCCAGTCTCCACCTCCAGACTCTCCTTAGGCGATGATCGAAATGCTCCCGTTGCAATGCGCAGACCCTCGTTTTGAATAGGGTCAAGGAGGCGAAGATATGATTGGAAGGTCTGCCCATAGATGGCACAGCCATAATTCAATTTAGCCCTCACGAGCATGATGTAGAGGCGAAGCAGTGTCTTTCTGTCCGCACCCCAAGACTTAGAGGTGAGGTGCCGTAAGAGGTCAAGAGATCGGCGGCAACTAGTTTTAAAATAATGTACATTTTTTTTTTTTTTTACAGTTGTCACCACCACTCACAGGCGGAGCCCTATTCAAGGAGGGGGTGAAAGGCGATCATCAAGCAACAAACCCAAGAACCTCACCGTCGGTACCACCTGGATGGGGGAACCATACACGTGTAGTAAAGGGGACGGAATTCGTCTACCGAGACGGGGGTTTCTCCAAAAAGGCATCACTTTCGTTTTGGAAGTGGAGAACTTGAAACCACGCGCACTGCACCAGGACGTGGCTCTGTTGATGGCCAGTTGAAGCTGACGCTCATGCAAGGACGTTTAGCCCCAGTCACATACATAGCAAAATCATTAACATAGAGGAAACAACTGACAGAGTAGGGGATGGTATCGACCACTCCGTTGAAGCCTATTGCGAAAAGCAATACACTCAACGCACTGCCTTGCGGAACCCCTTCTTCCATGATAAAATGCCTGGAAAGAGTGGTGCCACACCGGACCTGAAATGAACGATCAGACATCAGGGTTTGAAAAGAGGGGAAGTTGTCCCCGGAGGCCCAGGGAGTGAAGGTTTCGCAAAACCCCCACCCTCCATGTGGAGTCGTATGCCTTTTCCAGGTCAAAGAAAACGGCCAGGGTCAATTTATGAGAAGCGAGAGACTCACGTACATCATGGTCCAAACGATTATTGTATCATTAATGATGGAGAAAATTAACATCGTAAATGGAAAACTATTTGTTTACCTATCACTTGTTAATTCTGATAAATCTTGGAACATGAATATCAGACGTGCTAAGCGTGTTTGCACAAAACATAAATGATCCTACAATCGTTAGTTTTCTTGCTTCAAAAAAAAAAAAAAACTTTTGTAAACCTGCCTTTCCTACTCTTATTTGCTCTGATGAATCTGTAGCTAATACACCTACTGAAGGGGCATATATATATATATATATATATATATATATATATATATATATATATATATATATATATATATATATATATATATATATATATATATATATATATATATATATATATATATATCCAACTCAATTTCTTTTCACTTTAATTTATTTTTTGAAATTTGTTGAGAACTGGTGCGGTGCGATACTTAAGGGCCCGCACCACGCACCGCACCGTTAATTTTTCTCGTGCTCCGCACCGCACTTTTATTTTTTCTTCCGCACCGCACCAGGTCGCTGAAATTTTGATGCACCACGCACCGCACCGCACCCGGTGCGTCGGCCAACCCTAGTTCATGGTACCGGGAGCCGCTGGAGCAGGAAGAGAACTGATAGCCCAACTCGTCCGCCATGACTACGGGAACAGAGATGACATCAGAGGTGGGCGGGCCGTATGCAAGGAGGATTTGTGGGTCTGTATGGTGTTTTCGTGAAATTTTTCACACAACTTTATGGACCGATGATACAGAAGAATTAACGGTGGAAACGTAGTTGCGAAAATATTATTTCCTCGTTCCTCGATTAACTCGCCGGGAGTAAGCTGCTGAAGCTTTGAAAAAAGGCAAGTTGGAAGGTGTGGGACTCTGTTTATACAGCCTATATAATTTACGCTTTTCACGATTAGCCCGAGCAAATTCCTGGTTCCACCAGGGAGTTGTCAATTTTCGGGTCCCAGATGAACGTGAACGGGGTATATAGTTAGTTGTCGCCTGGAGGATTGCTTCCTGAAAGCAGGTGAAGGCATCCAGCAGCGACGGGAACAGGGTAGTTGCAGGAAAGATGGGAAAGTAAGTGGTCTGATGAAAGGAAGACCAGCCGGCTCTGTCAGCCAGAAAAAGGTTGCTGTTGCGGACTAGGGATGAAGGAGGGTATCACGATTGGGTAGTGGTAACTTCCACAGAGGAAAGTCGACCTTTCCCACCTAAAACGATATAAAGCCGAGATTGAACATAATGAGACGTTAACACAGGATGCAGTGCATGTATCAAAACATTCAAAGGTTGGAAGACCCGTGTTAAGACATCCCAATGAGAAATCCTTCAAAATGCCCAATATCTAATAGGCATTGGGGGACGTAACAGAGTCTCCCCACAAAAGGGTGGCAGAGAAAGTCACCGAGGACTAACATGGGTGGTGGGAGACTCGGAAAAATTGGCAAGGTCATTCTTGATATATTCACAGCTGGGCGCTAGGTACACTGATCACAGTGCAAACGGTGTTTCAAGATGGATACGAGTTGCTACGGCATGTAAGGGAGTGGAGAGGGAAACTTGAGTGAATGGGACAGATTCGTGAAGCAGGATCGCTGCTCTCCCTCTGTTCCTGGCTCCACGATTCAGAGAAATAAGGGGTTCCTTGTACCTTGAAGGTTGTAAAAGGTCTCGGTCGCGAAGTTGTAGTTCCTGTAAACAAACAGCCAACGGCTGATGAGCTACAAGTAATCTCTTTAGTTCTTCATAATTTTCAAAATATCCACGACAGTTCCATTGGAGGAAACGTGCCGTAAATTTTCACTTTAAAAACCAAAAAAAGTAGGTTTTGAATTCCGACATTGCTGAGCGCAAATTTCAAAAAAATAAAAAAACTATTTCATTCATTCTTTAGGTAATAAATCCATCTAAATATATTTCAAGTTTGAAGTCATTCCTGGCCACCACAGGAGAGGGCTCTCAGAAGAGGTGTGCCAAGTCACATTCCACATTTCGAACATTCTTCCCAGCATGCGCAAACCTGAGACTTCTTAACGGACTGGAAAGGGAGCTATGTTCCTCCAAGAGGTGCTTCATCAAAGACTGGGGAAGGTGGAAGATGACAAATAGGAATTGTGTCATCGAGAGTGATATTAGACCCATTGGAAGATAAGTCTGTGGTGTTCGTATGCAAATTCTCAGGAGCTATCCACGGGCGAGAAGTTCCAGATGGTTCGGGAGACGGTTCCAAATTCAAAGTGGGTGGAAGGGAAGAGACAGTGAGGGAAGACTTCTCCCCCCTGTGTCCACCAGCAGAAAACCCACCCTCAATCACCCATCGAGACAGCGCCACGTCTTCCCGTAAATCGAACTCGGCTGCGTAAGGTCTCATCCAATACCCCCCCTTGAACGGGAATCCTATGCAAGAAGAATAGTTCGAAGAGTGCATTGTGGCATCCGAACAAGCTTCTAAATCACTTGAATATTGTAGAAGAGAAGTGGTCTTAGGCGGCGAGTAGAACACTAGAACAGAAGTTGATCCACTGTTTCGTGTTAGTCCACGTCTGTTGTCAGAGCGGCGAGCCCGTTTTGCCAGGACAGAGACCGGTCCCCCAGTGCAAACGGGTTCCTCGTTTTAAGAAGTCCGTTGCCCGATAAGCAAGCAGTACGGATGTATTGTCTGGGAAGATCCACTCTTGGAAAGGTGTTCGCTACCGCTAAGATGGTCTTGTTGTCTCACCAGAGAAACCAAAGCAGGTCGTTTCGGGAAAATATTTCAGTTGAGCTCATAGGATGCACATGGACGTTTGCCATCGACCAGTGACGCTGGACAGGAGCAAAATCATATCTCCTTTGAAGCGGCATGGATCTCTGCAAGATGAGTAACATGAGAGAGGGTCGTGTGTGTCGGCGATGAACGACCAGTGGTCTGGCGGAACATGGTGGGAGAGTTGGGAGGACAATTGTCCAGAGCAACAGGAATCACCACGCCAGGTGATCCGCTATCCGGCACGGAAGTCTGAATGGGGGAACTCGAAAGTGGAACAAGTTCCGGACACAACGCACGGGGACGATGGGCAATGGTAGAAGCAACCGCAGAGGTATTGTTCGTTGCCGCAGCATAAGAAAGAGGAAGATGATCCCACTTCTCCTTGGCACGGCGGGTACTCGCGACGACCATGCTTATGTGAGCCGCGCACTGCTCAACTATTTCCCTTCTCCGGGAAGAAGTGGACAGAGGAAGCTGGGTGGTCCCTTGCAGTTAGGACAACAAGGAGGATGTTTTTCACGAGTTGGGGTGGAGAGAACTTCCACATGTCGGACATATGGTCTGGGGAGACCGACAATATTTCTGGGAGTGACCAAATTTATGGCACTTGAAACATCTCGAGAAGGGCTCATTAGTCCCATTCGTGTGCACGTTAAAACCAAGTTTTGCTTTGGTTGGAGGGAAAGGCACAGAGAAGGCAAGAGTAGAGGGTTCGACGTTGAGGGGTTCTCCTTACGAGGAGCGAACCGATAAACCTCGGTGATTGGCACGTTGAGTTTCTGTAAATGAGCGAGAATGTCATTCGAAGTATCTAAACAGAACTCCGGCACTTTCAGGTTTTGAAATTATAGGAATCGTCCCAGATGTGACAGGGAAGCAAGTACGTGGCTTTGGGTTCTAGAGGCAGCACGGATCAGAATGGAACCGTTCCTCAGTTATTTTAAGAGGTTTCCAAAACATCACTAAGGATGAACTGGCTTAAAGAAGTCAGTGGACGTGATGACGTCGAATATAAATAAAAATAAAGCTGGTAGAAAGTAAGATTTGGTATTCCGAGAGGGTGTGAGAAAGTGATCGTTGGAGTTACTTTATTCTGGCGTTTAGGAATGAGACCCTGCTGACGCGGGGTCTCTTGGGATGGCTGACGTAAGTTTTGAGTAATTAGGTTATTCTAAGAGGCTAAAACAGCCTCAGCTAGTCTAGACGGGGTAGTCCTGGAAACAGGTCATAATATTTTGTTAAAACTATTGGTTGGAGCGGTTGAGTACCAATCATACCATCAATAAGGACATCAAAGCCCAAATTGGTCGCAGGTCGATAATTGGCCAGGGAACCTTTTCCTTTTTACCCATGAAGATTCTCCTAGTAGACACCAGATCCACAATAATAAAACGCAAATGATGAATAGAAACATATATCCCGGAAGAGTAACAGGGGAAACAGCGCCCACGGCATTATACCTCCCACCGTAGGGTGGGCCATGGGTGTGGCCAGGGCTCCGACTCCGCAATTTTAAAATTGCTCGGTTCCTTCTCCATTTACACTTATGAAATCCTTATTCTGTTACAAAATATTTATGGTATGAAATTGAATGATTTTTAATAACATCTATATTAACTTAGTATTAAAAACTTTGAAAATATATTATAGCAAATAACATTTTTTAAGAAATACAATAAAAAGAATAATTCCCTTTTTTCCTAAATTTTAATATAATTCCTCTTTGAACGATAAACTGCCTGATCATTTACGTAATTTAATTTTATTAAAAAGTTTTTTTTCCCCTTTAATAACGGAAAAATTATATTTCAATTTCATCTTAAAGTTTGAAATAATTCCTCTTTGAACTATGAGTAGTATGGAAGGAAATGAATATTGAAGGAGATGTTGATAGATATCTGTTTAAGGAAGGGACTGAAGATCATGAGTGGCTTTTTCCAACAGAAGGACTCACATAGGTTCACAAGATATAGATGGAACAAAATCACAAGAGAATTCAATTAGAGATCTATTATAGATTATATATCGTCTTATAGTAGGTTAATAAGGATTGTGAAAGTGATACCTGGAGTAATAATGGATTTGGATCATAGATTGTTGGTGAGGGACCTGGAGGCGAAGACAGAAAAGTTGCAGAATAAAAAAAAGAAAAATGTGATTAAAGTGGAGTTACTGAAAGAGTATGACAGGAAAAGGGAATATATTGAAAAAATAAGCGAGGACCTAGAACAATTAGAAGGAGTAGGAGAGATGTGGGAGATACAAGAAACGGTAAGAAGAGCAGCAGAGGAAACCCTGGGTAAAAAATGGGTAGGAGGAACGAGAAAAACACACACGAGGTGGTGGACTGAAGAAGTGAAGGAGGCAATAAAGAGGAAAACAGTATTGATGAGAAGGTGGTTGAAAAATATGGGCTCGGTATGTGGAGGCAAGGAATGAAGCAAAGAAAGTGAAAAGAAGAGGCAGCAAAGAGAGAGGCGGAAGAAATGATGGAAAATGTGAGGGCAGTAAGGAAGAAGATTTTTAGACTGGTAAAAACGTATAGAGGATCAAAAAGGAAAGTATGCAATATCAATGATAAGCAAGGAGTAGTTTTGGTGAGATTAATAGACATAAGCAGGAGACGGAAGGAATACTTCAAAGAACTGTTAAATGTGAATGAACAGGTGGAGAAGAGATAGTTGAAGAAAGGGAGGATGAGGAGGGGAAGGAGATCACTATGGAAGAGTTGGAGGTGGCTCTGAGAGCGATGAGGAACGGTAAGGCACCGGGGGAAGATGGGATACCCATAGAACTAATAAAAGAAGGATGAGAGGAAATGAAAGTAATTCTGAAATTGTTCAATAGGTGTTGGAACGAGAGCCAAATACCAGAGGGGTGGGAAAGTCAATCATAGTTTCAATATATAAGGGAAAAGGAGATACAGGAGACTGTAAAAAAACTGTAGGGAATATCCTTGTTGGACCACTTAGCAAAAACATATAAGAGAATACTAGAGAAAAGGCTAGTAGAGCCCAGACTGGGTGAAGAGAAGCACGGATATAGAAAGAACAGAAGCACGACGGATCTCTTGTTCGTCTTGAAAATTACGTTAGAAAAGGTATGGGAATAGAGCAAGAGATATAATATGCAGTAGATAAAAAGTTGAGAGGAGCCCTGGAGTGTTTGTATAAGAATAGTAAATGTAATGTAAGAGCAGAATATGAGAATAAGGAATGGTTTGAGGTGAGAATGAGAGTCAAACAGGGAAGCGTGTTGTCACAAATTTTGTTTGTAGCATATCTGGATGTAATGTTAAAGAGGGTGAGAGAGGATATAGGAGATTTGATCGGTGATATTCTGGAAAACGCGGATGACTTGGCGTGCTGGAGCGAAGAGGGAGATAAGCTGAGAGAGTTTTCAAATAGGCTTAGAGAGGCCGGTCTGACTATGAACACAGAAACGACAGAGATCATGGTGGCTAGTAGAGAAAAAATGAAATGAGAAGAAATGAAACTAAAATCGCAATATTGACTTCTGTGTCAAATCCAAGATTCAAGTTAAAGTGGCTATCAATTAACAAAGACTTCAATGACGAAATGAGTTCAAGAAATGCTAATGAATTCTATAAAGGCCCTCAAAGAAAATAGCCCAAATGGCATGACTAATCCAGTTTCTGAAAGTAGTGCTGATGACTTTTTTGATTATGAATTATCAACTGGCACTACACGGAAATGGAGGTTCTCAAATATTTTGCTGAATAAAAATCTACATTAGAATCTCTACGTCAGTTTCTTGTTTTTTGCTTTTTTTTTTAAATACAACACCCCACTACCATCATCAGCACTAGTAGAAAGACTCTTCAGTTTGGTAGGTTATATTCACTCTCCTATAAGAGGCAGACTATCTGATGAAATGTTTAGCGTTTTGGCGTTTTTAAAAGGAAATTCTCCATATGAGCAAAATCAGGTTTCCTAACTATTTTACTATCTCATCTAATTTTTGTATAAATTTTAAATATATATATATATATATATATATATATATATATATATATATATATATATATATATATATATATATATATATATATATATATATATATATATATATATATATATATATATATATATATCTTTTTTTTTTACTATCTGCAAGTAGGGCTCTCAGGCAAAAATATGAGCAGCATCTTCCTTCTGGCCCAGAAACTCCTAGTCCAAGAATACTCTAGAAAACTATTTCTCGGCGCAAAGGTTTCCGATGCTAGTCCTTGAGTTATACACTCAGGTAGGGTTTTACCCCTTTCAGTGAAACTAGCATCTTCCATTTGGCCTCAAAATTTGTTCTCTCAGAGCTCTCTAGGTGTTTCTAGGCGCATAGGAATCCAATGCTGGTCCAGGAGTTTTACAAGCAAAAAAGTAAAGGACCGGGTTGCTAGCCCTGTCGCCCTAAAACTATGCAAAGAAAGTCTTCTTTTGATCCGACTGTCTAGAAAATCCAATCTTCTTATAATAGACATATCTAAATTCCACTAGATGCTTATGATTTATTAATATATATATATATATATATATATATATATATATATATATATATATATATATATATATATATATATATATATATATATATATATATATATAACTATTTTGAGAAATTTT
>JABUQX010048228.1:25000-47500 GCA_015478945.1 Trachelipus rathkii
ACCCCAAAAAAAATAAAAACAAAATATTACTAAAAAATACTTTTTTAAAAATTATTTAAAATATTTTGAACTTTTGAAGCATGTCCGTTACCACTTAAATTCATTGTTAGTATCATATACTAGCAATATGTTAAAAAAAAAATAAATAAAAATAAAACTGACGGAGTCGTAAAACTGAAAAGGTCCTATATATTTTTGAATCATGTCCGTTACCACTGAAATTGATTGTTAGGATCATATTCTAGAAATATATTTAAAAAAAAGCAAAAAAAAATTCAAAACTGACGGAGTCGTAAAACAGATAAGGTCATATATATATATATATATATATATATATATATATATATATATAGTATAAATATATATATATATATATATATATATATATATATATATATATATATATATATATATATATATATTACAATATTTTTAGTATAAGTATAAGATTCGTAAAAAAGTATAATATTAAATGATTACTTTTTTTTCATTTAAAATTTTTTGATCCTGTTTATTCATATGAAATTTATTGTTAGTATCATAAAATAATAATATATGAAGCCCCCCTCCCCCCCAAAAATACATTTATCTGCACCATAATATATATATATATGCTTTTTGAAACATTATGTACTATAGTTTGCTCAGTTTTAATAACTAAGTTTAAAAGTTCACTGTTTTAAGAGAATGTGGAGTATATGTAATAGAACATCTCTCTCTCTCTACAACAGCTACCGGGAAAAGGAATACTGCTGGAATCCCGGCAAAATTTTCCCAACAGGAAAAAAAAAAAAAAAAAAAAAAAATCTCGAAAATTACAAAAGCTACAGGGAAATGAAATACATTTTTGGAATCCTTGTAAAATTTTGGTTAGGAAAATGTAAAAAAACAAAACAAAAATTAAACATAAAAATTGGATATTTTTTTTTTTTTTGGGGGTGCTGGGACATAGTATATATATATTATTTGTAAAGGTATTAAGCACGGCAATTTAGGCTAGCCGACGGGGAACTCAAGGAGAGACGTTTTCCATACCCCGTAGGGGAGGGGCGGAGAGGAACCCCCGCGACACCCAAATACCAAAGAGCGGGGGTTCCGGAGACCCTCCCCGGAGGGGGGGAATTAGTCCTACCCCGTAGTTCCCCGGAAGGCCGAGAGACTCCGACTCCTGCCATCGGTGCGGTATACCCTTGGGGTATTCTTTAGTTAAAAAAAAAAGCAAAATTTAATAGAGTCTATTTATTTTAACGAGTAACCAATAAAAGGTCTCTAAATAGGCTCTCTAATCATATTACTATAATTATTAACAATAATTTTTTAATTTTTTTTCCATTTTCCTATCCAAAATTTTACCAGGATTCCAAAAATGCATTCCTTTTTGCTGTAGCTATTGTAGTTTTTGATATAATTTTTTTTTTTTTTTTTACATTTTCCGCACTAAAATTGGACCAGCATTCCAACAATGTATTCCTTTTCCCGGTAGCTGTTGTAGTTTTTGAGATTTGGATTGTGGCTCTTCTAGAGGCTGACCTATATATATATATATATATATATATATATATATATATATATATATATATATATATATATATATATATATATATATATATAAAATCCGTATTAATAGTCAATATTTAGGCCTAGAAGGGGTATTGGTACTACTGTATAATTTAAAACACCTTTAATATACATAAAAAGAGGTAATTTAAAAAACAGAAAAGACTTTGTTTTAAAAAAAAAAACATTAAAAACCATTTTTTTCACAACCCTATATATATATATATATATATATATATATATATATATATATATATATATATATATATATATATATATATCTCTGTTTTAGATTCAATATCTGAATGAAGCAGTGATAATAAGCAGGCAACCCAACCTGTGACACCCACTCCCTATTTTGGGGGCTAGTACCAGTATATTTGCTGGGGGACTGTGCATGGTAGAAAATAACTTCATGAAAAGATTTCGTATTATGTCCATTATGAGCAAGATGTAAATGAAATAAGCCAAGAATTTGGATGGACTTCTTGATTTTAAAAGTTTCATAAAGGAAGCTTACTCAGTCAGAATATCCAGTCATAAAGAGGTTTGTTTTATAAGTTTTACATTTTTAACATTTTGAAATTATATATATATATATATATATATATATATATATATATATATATATATATATATATATATATATATAGCATCAGTATATATATATATATATATATATATATATATATATAATTAATTTCAATAAATATATCATTTCAATATTTTTATAAATAACCTTTTTTTTTTTTTTCTTTTTACAGATAACCAATTAACGCTCACGGGCAGAGCCCTTTTCAAGGAAGGGGCAGATTAAAATAACAAATAATAATAAAACATACCTAAAATCAAAGCCTAACGCAACGCAGATCCCTGAGGTGAGAACTCGGGTCGCAGTCGGAAAATCCACCCTAGAGCTTCACGGACAGCGACGGACCCTCACTATAGCATATATATATATATATATATATATATATATTATACTTATATATATATATATATATATATATATATATATTTGAGTTATATATATATATATATATATATATATATATATATAAATATATCCAGCTGGAAATTGATAGGGTTTTAGTGGTTCCAAGTGAAATTCCAGATTGGTATTGTTGGGAAATTCCTTTTGGAAATTCCGAATTACCACATATAACTTTCCACATTTTTCCATATGGAAAAAGATCTGGATTTCATGGGAATTGATAGGGTTATAGTGGTTTTAACAAGAAATTCCCAACCGGAAATGTTGAAAAATTCCTTTTGAAAATCCAAAATTCCGTACCTTAAAAAACTTCAAATCCCAAATGGAAAAGGATATGGATCCAATGAGAAATTTCCAACTTGCCGTATTGGGACCAGTTGGAACTTGAAGTGGATCCCGATCAAATTTTTTGCTGGGAAGTTTGTAAAATTTTACTTCTTCGTCTGACAAGATACCACAAGGGAGGATTTCTGAAACTACTGAACTATCTAACTCCGACCCAGATTTCCGTTCGATAGTGTTATTTATTTTAAGTCTTAGTTCACAAAGAGCATTTCTAGCATTCAATATCAGATCTTCAGTTCTGAGGAAGATTCTGAACTGTGGATCAAAAAAGATTGCTGACAAAATATTTTATTTTCAGTTAACATTCTTTTCCTTCTTTCCTGGAATTTTGCTAAAAAATATTTTTTTGGTGTAAAGTATGGGTGTTTTAATAATTCTTTGAGGGTTTCGATTTGTTCCCACTGACTATCCGAGAGAGAAAGTTCAGGAGTACCGGCAGCAATCATACTAATATAGTCTTTCAGGTGCAGAAGCCTTTCGAGCATAAGACATGCACTTTTCTATCATGTCTCTTGATCTATAGATTGCCACTTTTCCAGTTTGACGCTTTAGAACTTCCATTAATTTTGGGGTACGTTGCTTTTGCTATTTGTCTCGCCTTGCTTGTAAGGTTTACTCTATGAGTATTGCAGAGACCATCGAGCAATGATAACTGTAAAGTATGAACTCCACAGCTCACGTGTGCAATGTTAACGTCATCGGAACATGGTCTCATAATATTTTTTTCAAGTTCATTCTCAAAACAACTATTTCTTCGTTTTGCCATTCAATAAAATCGGTATCACATTTACCAGTTTTCTGTTCCTCATTGTCCTTATTTAATATTTAAATCGTACTGATAATGTTTGATGCGTTATTCTTAACCAAATTAACTACTTCTCTTATTATTTTGAATTCTTTTAAAACGTCAATAGCAAGTTCTTGGATATACTAGCTGAAGTGTTGCGATTCGGTATCTCTTACTGCTAACGTTTTAGTAATATTGTTTTTATCTTCGTTCACATATCTAATATTAATAGCAAAATAATTTACCCTTGCCCTTGTGCAAGCATCCATTTTTAAATGCACGAAGCGCCCATTTAAGCTATTATTAGTTTTGTTTTTTTCCTTATCCGCTTCTTCTAGATCTATTTTGCGAATATTTTCCCGGTCTACAGGGACTCTCAATTTCGATTTTCGAAGCCATGTCTCCACACAATGCTTTAAATCCTCGTCTTGGAAAAAAACTTAATGTGTCACTATCTCTAACAACCATTTTATTCAATTGTATTTTGAATTTTTCACTTTACATACACTAATGAGGATACTTTTTTCAATTGTCAAAAGGTTGTTCAGTCTAAGTTTTTGAAAATAAAGGTTTATCCTGACTAGCTTTTGTTTCATCTTTCTTTTTAACGAATTGCATCAATATCTGCATGACAGCGTTATAAATGTCGCATTAATTTAAAGGCACTAGTAGATGTAATGTGACCCCCATGAGTAAATGGTGATTTGGTAAACTCTTTCAAGCATTATCGAACGGACTGTTTCCCATCAACTGTGTTAACTATTTCATATTGACAAATGAAAGTACTTTTATCTTTAGAGTGAGTAAAATATTCAGGTACATGAGGTGTTCTCGATTTTGGTTTAGGTGACATGATTTTTCTAAGGATATTAAACTTAATTAATTAAAGCAATTTTTTTTTTTAATTTTACCCATAATTAATAAATGCTCCTTTGAAACATTTTCAATGAATAAACAAATAATGAAATAGAATCTATCCCGGGGGCGTAACCGCCCCCACCACACTACCTCCTTCCTAGAAACCCCATCCCGTAGAGTGGGCCATGGATGTGGCCTCGAAATATAAACCGGTATTCGGCACCCAGTCCCAAGGATGAAAAATAATAGCCGTGCACCACACGGACAAGACTATTACCATATATTCAAAGAGTGAAAAATATAAACGAGAATAATATGTTGAAAATCGGGCAGAAGAAATATAGAATATTTCAAGTATACGCACCACAGCAAGGGCATTTGGAAGAAGAAAAAATAGATTTATGGAGAGAATGGAGGAGGAGGTTGGGATGGGGGAAGAAGTTGAAAGAGTGCTGATGGGAGATTTCAATGCCAGAGTGGGAAAGAGAAGAGAAGTGGAGAGAGAGTATTGGGATTGTGGGGAGAAGAGACGAGGAATCTGGAAGGGGAGAGATCGATAGATTACTGTGAGGAATGTTCTGAAGATTATGAACACCTTTTGTAGAAATAAGGAGTCAAACATCAATATGAGATATAGGTGGAACCAAATAACCCAGCAATTTGATCAAAAATCGATAGTATCAGAAATATATGATATGATAGTAAAAAATATGATGGTATCAGATAAAAGAATAAGAAATGTAAAGGCGATACCAGGATAGTCATTGGATGCGGATCATAGATTGGTGGTGGCAGATATGAAGAGGAGTGGCGGAAGAACTGTTAAGGAACAAAACAGAACAGTGATCAAAGTAGAAAGGCTTGGTGAACAAGAGGAGTAGAGAAAGTGACAAACAGAAAATGCAAGAGACCTTGAGAAGCGGAGTGGAGGATGAGAAGTTGCAGAGAGAACGCTTGGCAAAAGGTGGATAGGTGGAACAAGAAAAAGAGACACACCATGGTGGAACGAAGTGAAAGTTGCAATCAGAAAGAAAACGGAGAAAATGGCTGAAGAGAAGAACGGGAGAAGCAAGAGAGGAGTATGTACAAGCAAGAAATGAAGCAGAAAGAATCAAGAGGAGGCGGAGAAGATAGCGGCAGAATTAACGAGACATGTAAATGAGGGGAAGAAAAAGCTGTTTAAGATGGCGAAAGCATATAGGAAACCGAAGATTAAAATCAGAAACATAAAGGACAGAAATGGAGAGATTCTGGTAAAACCAGAAGGAATGAAAGGTGGACGGAACACTATGAAGACTTGAACGTAGAATACGGATCACAAGAGGAAGTGGTGGTAGGGAGGAGGGAGGGAGGGAGGGAGAGAGAGAGAGAGAGAGAGAGAGAGAGAGAGAGAGAGAGAGAGAGAGAGAGAGAGAGAGAGAGAGAGAGAGAGAGAGAGAGAGAGAGAATTACAAAGGAAGAATAGGTAAGGCTATAAAAAAGATGAAAAAGGGCAAAGTGCCTGGAGAAGATGGAGTGGCGGTTGAGTTTGTGATGGAGGAAGAGGAATTAAAGGAGAGTTCATAACCTGTTGAACATTTGTTGAAGAGAGGGAAAAGTGCCGGACATGGGGGAAAGCTATAATAATACCAATATATAAGGGTAAAGGAGATCCAAGCAACTGTGACAACTACAGAGGAATTGCATTGATAGACCACCTGGCAAAATTCTACGAAAGAATATTGGAGAAAGCCGAGTGTGATGTGAGCAGAGACTGGGGGAGGAGCAACATGGGTATAGAGGAAGAGGAACGAGAGATCTCCTGTTTACACTAAGGATAGTTATGGAGAAGATGTTAGAATACGGCAAGAGTTTTTATGTTGCGTTTATTGATCTGCAAAAGGCTTTCGATTCTATACCGAGGGAGAGCCTATGGAGATTCATGGAAGAAAATTATGGAGTGAGCGGAAGATTGAAGAAAGCAATATGTATGTATGTATAAGGCAGGGATGAAGACGAATGTACATAAAAATAGATATTAGTGGTAACGATGAAGGCATGAGGATGATGGTTAGGGAGGAGTAGGTGAAGGCGGTAGATTCCTAAGTTTATCTAGGTGGATGTTTAACAGAGAGGGAGGATGTGGAGAGTTTACTGAAGAATGGAAAAAATATGGACAAGCTATGAGAGTATTGTACCCATTGACGGAGGACGGAAACGTTGGAATGGATGTTAAAAAGGTAATCTACGAAAGTATACCGACCTCGACACTGTTGTATGGAGCCAAAACATGGAGTACTACGAGAAGAGAGGAGAACAGAATACAAGCGGCATAAATGAGAGCAATGACTGGTTACTTAGTTCCTTATTGTCCCTTCTTCTTACAGAGAAACTGTAGGAGTGAAGATTATACTGAAGATGGATGTGGGAAGATCGAGATGGTGGGGCATCTGGAGAGGTTGCAGCCTGACAGAATGCCGAAAAGAAGATGGGAGTGGACACCGGAGGGAAGAAGACCATGGGGTAGACCGAAAAAGAGATGGGCAGAATCTGTGGAGGATTCTCTAAAAGGATGCCAGCTGCAGACAATGAGATGGTTGAAGAGAAGAGGAGTGGTCCAGGAAAGGGATGTCTGGAGGAAGACCCTCGCGCGACTGAAAGGATGAAAATTCTTCCTGGGGGAGCAAGTAATTTATATATATATATATATATATATATATATATATATATATATATATATATATATATATATATATATATATATATATATATATATATATATATATTCCTTCCCCATGTGGGGGTAATTCTGACTCAAATTTCTACTAACTATTTTCCGAAACATAAGTCGAAAAGAAAGCCCAGCCTTACCACCCCCTCTATTAGTGAGAACTCGTCGCAGTCAGAAAATCCATCCTAGAGCTTCATGGGACCGCGATGGACCATCACTATGGCATATCGTCAAGTGTAGGGTTCATCCCCTGGCCACAACCATACACCCTCACAAAACTTTGCAATTCTCTCCTATCATGCACCTTTATTCTCGCCTCTGCCAAACTTACATTTCTCTCCTCTAGACATTCCTTTACTGATTCAATCCACTTTTTCTTCGGTCTCCCAGCCGGTCGATTCCCAACACACTCACCACTATACAATCGCTTAACCAACCGACTATCATTCATCCTTTCCTCATGACCAAACCATCTCAACGTACTTTCATTTATCCCATTCTTCACACCACACAACTCTCTAATACGTTCATTCCTCATTTTATCAATTCTTCTCACACCTAATACGCCTCTAAGATTGTCCATCTGAACACGTTGAACTTTAGATCTATACCTTTTATTCCAAACCATAGTCTCACTACTATACATTAACACAGGTAGCAACATACTCTCATGTAAGACCCTAGCGCACTCAAGACTTAGTCCTTTCAGATCCACCAACGATTTAACTGCACCAGCCACCTTATTGCCATTTAAAACTTTCTTACTACACTCTGCATCATCCGTTCCCTTTTCATCACTATATCTTAAATATTTAAACTCAAGACACTTGTTCCTGCTGCCCACTACGTAACACAACTTCACACCGAGGACTGTCCTCACTCACAACCATAACCTTACTCTTATCTGCGTTTACTTACAAACACATCCTTTTACACACCCTACCAAATCTCTCTACCGATCTTACTCTTATCTGCGTTTACTTACACACCCTACCAAATCTCTCTACCGATCCTCTCAAACTCTCTTCGGATTCACCACACAAAACCAATTCATCCGCATATAATAGGTGGGGCACTCTCCACTCTCATTCTCCACCATTTCCTGCCACACCCATCTCTAATTCTTTCATAACCCCATCCATATACAAATTGAATAACCAAGGAGACATGATTCTTACACAAGCTTCATTATCGTCATACATACTTTTGATTCCCTTCAGAAGCCTACCACCAACACCATATATCACTAACACCTACCATAGAGTTCCCTATTAATCCTATCATACGCCTGTTGCAAATCCATAAAACCTAAATACAATCTATTCTTCTTCTTCATATATATATATATATATAGTATATATATATATATATATATATATATATATATATATATATATATATATATATATATATATATATACATATATATATAAGTATTACTGTCTTAAAGAATTTCCTACATCGTATGTCCTGCGTGTCAGAAGTCGACTAAGGGGCAGTGGTAGTTGGGTTGGCACTACCACCTATCTCCTGCTAGGAATGCTGATGCATGCCTCGATGGGATTGCCGTAAACGACCTTCTAACTTTCGGCGAAATTAAAGCGAATCGTATGGGTACATGGAATGTCAGAGGAATAAATGTTGAGGAGAAGAGGAGAGAGGTGATGGATTTATGAAAGGGCAAATTTGATTTGCTCGCAGTGACTGAAAAAGATGAAAGGAAAAGGTGAAATTGGAGTGGTGTGATGTGAAATGTAAAGTACTGGGTGTGGAAGAGAATGAGTAGAGGGGAGAGAAGGAGTTAAATTGATGAGTGACCTGTGGTACAAAAAGCCATGGTAGACTTTGTGTGTGAGTCCTAGAATTCTAATGGTTAAACTGGTTTGAAAAGGTCAAGGTGTGGTTGTGACGTATGGTCCATCTGAGGAAACGTTGAAGAGAGTACTGATTTTTTTTTGGGATAATTTGAATGTTTTGGATGGGATGAGTAAGAGCTTCAGATTGATAGTGTTGGGGAATCTGAATGGTTGGATAGGTGTGATCAAAAAAGGTATGGTATAACAGGTGGTTTTGGGGTGAGGGGGAGAAAATGAGAATGGTAGGAAGGTGTCTGTGAAGAGAGAGGTATGTGTGTAAGCAATACTTTCTTTAAACACAAGAGCATCCATAAGTATACCAGAGTTGTGCAGGTAGAGATGGTATCAAAGTGAAAAAGTATGATTGATTTTGTGTTGGTGAAATAGAGATGTTGAAGTATGTGTTGGATGTTAAATCAGTGAGGGGTTTAGGAATGGATTAATGGATCATTATGTTGTTCCATAAAATTAAGTTAATGGGGCTTGGATGGAGAGGAAGGTGATACTTAAAAGGAAGTAGGTAAAATTAAGAGGGAGATTAAATGAGCAAGAGAATAAGGATAGTATGTAAGAGCGCTCTGCTAGTAAATCGGTTGAATGTGAACAAGTTGATACTGAACAAATCTGGGGGCAAAATGAAGGAAGCAATTGTTAGTAGTGCAAAGGAAGAGAGTGGATGTGCTAAAGTAGTAAGAATGTTAACAGCGAATGGTGGAATGAAGAGGGGATGAAAGCGGTTAAAGGTAAGAAAGAAGCGTGGTTTGTACTAAAGCAAATGATGAAGTTTCAAAGAAAGATGCTTGGAATTATATAAGGAGGAAAAAGAAATACTAAAGGTAAGGTTATGAAAAAAGAGAGAAATGAACAGTTTGGAAGGAGTATGAAATGAGGACATACAAGGAAATAGGAAGCCCTCAGGAAGGAAAGAAAGGTTAAGTAATGAGAATAAGGGGAATCTGCTTAGAATAATGAATAGGGATGGTGCTTTTGTAACTGATGAAATGGATGTGAGGGGAGTGTGGAAAGAACACTTCGAAAATCTGCACAATATTAACAGTAATGATGAGGTGTTAGTGAATGTGTGTGGTTTTGATGGTGCAAGAAGGATAGGTATTTTGGGGATGAGGTCATTAGTAAGGAGGAGGTAATGGTAGAGTGAGAAAGTTGAAGAATGGTAAATCTGCAGGTATAGATGAAATTACTAGTGAAATGATCAAGAACGGAGGCGAGATGGTGATTGATTGGATTTGGAAGTTGTGTGTAATAAAGCGTTTATGGAGGGTATAGTTATAAGGGATTGGAGGAGACCAGTAATAGTACCCTTGTATAAGGGTAAGGGAGAAAAGGGGAACTGTAGAAATTATAGGGGAATAAGTTTATTGAGTGTTGTAGGGAAGGTATATGCTGGTATTTTGGTCGAAAGAGTGCGTCGAGTGACTGAAGGACTGATTGGTGAAGAACAAGGTGCGTTTAGGAGTGGTAGAGGATGTGCGGATCAAATCTTTACATTGAAACAAATGATTGAGAAAATGAGGGAGAAGAATAAATTGTATTTAGTTTTATGGATTTGCAACAGGCGTATGATAGAGTTAATAGGGAAGCTTTATGGCAGGTGCTAGTGATATATGGTGTTGGTGGTAGGCTTGAATGGAATCAAAAGTATGTATGACGATAGTGAAGCGTGTGTAAGAATAAATGGTGTCAATGGTAATTGGTTTAGGATTAATAGCGGAGTGAGACAGGGTTGTGTTATGTCTCCTTGGTTATTCAATTTGTATATGGATGGGGTTATGAAAGAATTCGAGGTGGGGATGGCAGGAAATGGTGTTAGAATGATGGAGAATGGAGAGGAGTGGAGGGTGCCCTACCTATTATATGCGGATGATTTGGTTCTGTGTGGCGAATCTGAAGAGAGTTTGAGAGGATTGGTAGAGAGATTTGGCAGGGTGTTTAAAAGGAGGGGTTTGAAAGTAAACGTAGATAAGAGTAGTTATGGTTGTGAGTGAGGACAGTCCTCAGTGTGAAGTTATGTTAGATGATGAGCAGCTGGAGCAAGTGTCTGAGTTTAAATATTTAGGGTATGTGTTGGATGAGAAGGGAACGGATGATGCAGAGTGTAGTAGGAAAGTTGTGAATGGCAGGAAGGTGTGGCTGGTGCAATTAAATCGTTGGTGAATGTAAAGGGACTAAGTCTTGAGTGCGCTAGAGTCTTACATGAGGGTATGTTGTTACCTGTGTTATTGTATGGTAGCGAGACTATGGTCTGGAATAAGAAGTATTGATCTAAAGTTCAATGTGTTCAGATGGACAATCTTAGGGGTGTTAGGTGTGAGAAGAATTAATAAAGTGAGGAATGAACTTATTAGAGAGTGGTGTGGTGTGAAGAAAGGGGTAAATGAGAGAATAAATGAAAGTATGTTGAGATGGTTTGGTCATGTGGAAAGGTTGAAAATGAAAGTCGGCTGGTTAAGCGGGATGTATAGTGGAGTGTGTGTTGGGAACCGACCGGCTGGGAGACTGAAGAGAAAGTATTGAGGATTGAGTCGGTGAACGAATGTCTGAAGGAGAGAAATGTGAGTTTGGCAGAGGCGAGAATAAAGGTGCATGATAGGAGAGAATGGCGGGGTTTTGTATGGGGGCATGGTTGTGGTCCACCTGGGCCAGGGATGAACCCTTACATTGACGATTTACCATAGTGAGGGTCCGTCGCGGTCCCATGATGCTCTAGGGTGGATTTTCTGTCTGTGACGAGCTCTCACTTATTAATGGTACAGAGGGGGCGGTAAGGCTGGGCTTTCTTTTCGACGTTTGTCATGTTCTCCTACTGCTTTTCTTTTCCGATGCTTGTGACGCACACCTTCCCCCCAGTCTCGGGGCAAAGAGGGAAGGGTGAAGAAAGAAAGAAAGAAATATATATATATATATATATATATATATATATATATATATATATATATATATATATATATATATATATATATATATATATATATATATATATATATATATATATATATATTTAGAGAGAGAGAGAGAGAGTGAAGTGCTGAAATTCACTATTTTTAATGGTGCACTTCTCTTTTGCGTTCAAATTCTTTACACACTCATCCTCCAGGCAACATATTACTAACCACCATTTATCCACATCATATACACATGATTAAAGTAGACACCCCTCTTCAGATAACACCCACAGACATCCCTACTACCATATCCCTGTGTGTGGGGAGAAAGAATTGCCCACATCGTATGTCCTGCGTGTCGTAAAGTCGACTAAGGGATGGGTTGGCTGTCCACTACCACCTATCTCTTGGCTAAGAATGCTGATGCACGCCTCGAAGATGGTCGTGATCGCCGTAGGCCTCTAATTTTCGCGAAATTGTATGAATCGGTATGGGTACATGGAATGTCAGAGGAATAAATGTTGAGGAGAGAGGTGATGGATGTATTTAGAAAGGGCAAATTTGATTTGCTCGCTGTAACTGAAACAAAGATGAAAGGAAATGGTGAAAATGAGTGGTGTGATGTGAAATGTGTGTGTGCTGGTGTGGAAATGAATGAGAGAGGGAGAGAAGGAGTTGCAATTTTGATGACTGACCTGTGGTATAAAGCTATGGTAGACTTTGTGTGTGTGAGTCCTAGAATTCTAATGGTTAAATTTAAGTTTGAAAAGGTCAAGGTATGTGTGGTTGTGACGTATGGTCCATCTGAGGGAAACGTTGGAGAGAGTACGATTTTTTTGGATAATCTGAATGATGTTTTATGGAGTGAGTAGGAGCTTCAGATTGATAGTGTTGGGGGACCTAAATGGTTGGATAGGTGATCAAAAAAGGGATGGTATAACAGGGTGTCAGGAGAAAATGAGAATGGTAGGAAGGTGATTGATTTCTGTGAGGAGAGAGATGTGTGTGTAAGTAATACTTTCTTTTAAACACAAGAGTATCCATAAGTATACTAGAGTTGGTGTAGGTAGAGATGGTATCGAAGTGAAAAGTATGATTGATTTTGTGTTGGAGAAGATGTTGAAGTATGTGTTGGATGTTAAATCAGTGAGGGGTTTAGGAATGGGATTATCGGATCATTATGTTGTTCTATGTAAAATTAAGTTAGTGGGGGCTTGGATGGAGAGGAAGGTGATACGGAAGGAAGTGGGTAAAATTAAGAGTGAGAAGTTAAGTGAACAAGACAATAAGGATAAGTATGTAAGAGCGCTCGCTAGTAAATCGGATGAATGTGAGCAAGTTGATACTGAACAAATCTGGGAAATGAAGGAAGCAATTGTTAGTAGTGCAAAGGAAGTGTGGATGTGCTAAAGTAGGAAATAAGAATGTTAATAGTGAATGGTGGAATGAAGAGGTGATGAAAGCGGTTAAAGGTGAAAAAGAAGCGTGGTTGAATGTACTAAAAGCAAATGGAGGAAAAAAGAAATACTAAAAGGTGCATACGTAGGAGAAAACAAGAGGTAAATGAGCAGTTTGGAAGGAGGATGAATGAGGACATACAAGGGAATAGGAAGCTCTTCTGGAAGGAAGCGCGAAAGGTTAAATGAGAATAAGGGGAATCTGCTTAGAATAATGAATAGGAATGGTGCTTTTGTAACTGATGAAATGGATGTGAGGGGAATGTGGAAAGAACACTTCGAAAATCTGCATAATAGTAACAGTAATGATGAGGTGATAGTGAATGTGTGGGGGTTTGATGGTGCAAGAAGGAATAGGTATTTTGGGGATGAGGTTATTAGTAAGGAGGAGGTAATGGGTAGAGTGAGAAAGTTGAAGAATGGTAAATCTGCGGGTATAGATGAAATTACTGGTGAAATGATCAAGAAGGAAGTGAGGACATAATTGATTGGTTCTGGAAGTTGTGTAATAAAGCTGTTTATGGAGGGTATAGTTCCAAGGGATTGGAGGAGAACGGTAATAGTACCCTTATATAAGGGTAAGGGAGAAAAGGGGAACTGTAGAAATTATAGGGGAATAAGTGTATTGAGTGTTGTAGGGAAGGTATATGCTGGTATTTTGGTCGAAAGAGTGCGTCGAGAAGGACTGATTGCGAAGAACAAGGTGCGTTTAGGGAGTGGTAGAGGATGTGTGGATCAAATCTTTTTACATTGAAACAAAATGACGAGAAAATGAGGGAGAAGAAGAATAAATTATATTTAGGTTTTATGGATTTGCAACAGGCGTATGATAGAGTTAATAATAGGGAAGCTTTATGGCAGGTATTAGTGATATATGGTGTTGGTGGTAGCTTCTAATGGAATCAAAAAGTATGTATGACGATAAGGAGCGTGTGTAAGAATAATGGTGTCAATGGTGATTGTTTAGGATTAGTAGCGGAGTAAGACAGGGTTGTGTTATGTCTCCCTTGGTTTTTCAATTTGTATATGGATGAAGCAGGAAAGAATTTTGAGGTGAGACATAAAAATGGTGCTAGAATGATGGGAGAATGGAGACGAGTGGAGGGTGTCCTACCTATTATATGCGGATGATTTGGTTCTCTGTGGCAAATCTGAAGAGAGTTTGAGAGGATTGGTAGAGAGATTTGGCAGGGTATGTAAAAGGAGGGGTTTGAAAGTAAACGTAGATAAGAGTAAGGTTATGGTTGTGAGTGAGGACAGTCCTCAGTGTGAAGTTATGTTAGATGGTGAGCAGCTGGAGCAAGTGTCTGAGTTTAAATATTTAGGGTATGTGTTGGATGATAAGGGAACGGATGATGCAGAGTGTAGTAGGAAAGTTGTGAATGGCAGGAAGGTGGCTGGTGCAATTAAATCGTTGGTGAATGTAAAGGGACCAAGTCTTGAGTGGGCTAGGGTCTTACATGAGGATATGTTGTTACCTGTGTTATTGTATGGTAGTGAGACTATGGTCTGGAATAAGAAGTATAGATCTAAAGTTCAATGTGTTCAGATGGACAATCTTAGGGGCTTGCTAGGTGTGAGAAAAATTACTAAAATGAGGAATGAACTTATTAGAGAGTTGTGTGGTGTGAAGAAAGGGGTAAATGAGAGAATAAATGAAAGTATGCCGAGATGGTTTGGTCATGTGGAAAGGATGAATGATAGTCGGTTGGTTAAGCGGATGTATAGTGGGGAGTGTGTTGGGAACCGACAGGCTGGGAGACCGAAGAGAAAAGTGGATTGAGTCGGTGAACAAACGAATGTCTGAAGGAGAGAAATGTGAGTTTGGCAGAGGCGAGAATAAAGTGCATGATAGGAGAGAATGGCGGGTATGGGGGCATGGTTGTGGCCCACCTGGGCCAAGGGATGAACCCTTACATTGACGATTTACCATAGTGAGGGTCCGTTGCGGTCCCGTGAAGCTCTAGGGTGGATTTTCTGTCTGTGACGAGTTTTCACTAATTAATGGTACAGAGGGGGCAGGTAAGACTTTTTTGACATTTGTCATATTCTCCTACTGTGTTTCTTATCCGATGCTTGTAGCGCACCTTACTCCCAATCTTGGGAAAAAAGAGGTAGATAAAGAAAGAAAGAAAGAAAGAAGAATATATATATATATATATGGCATATATATATATATATAGAGAGTATATATATATATATATATATATATATATATATATATATATATGGTATATTTGTATATATATATATATATATATAATGATGGAGGAGGACCCTGTCCGAGTTCCTCTCCACTGCAACGAATCAACTCCATTACGTTTAAAATAAAAAATCCATTAATGAGTGTATTTTTATTCTTTATATGGTTTAGAGTTGCTAAATGACACGTAAACCTAAAAACTTTGATAAAGTATACAACTAAATGCTGAAATTGTTTTTAGAGGAAGTCACTCAAAATCAGGAATTAATTTAGAACCAATGTCAAACAATCGGATATTGAGAAAAATGATCTGAATCAAACTTTTGTTAATCAATCATATCTACTCCGAAAAATTTACAATTTCGATAAATTGAAAAAATAATTTGTGAAAATTTTCAAATTTTGACATTTTTATTTAGTTAATAAACATTGAACCTGTCCTCGAGTTACTCATTTTTTTGATACATTTTTCACGAATCATATTATTTTAAATGCTTATACATAGTAAATTACATTGACGGATGAAAAAATTGATTACATAGTTATATAAAAAGTATCACTGCAAGCAAGTTTATAATAGAAAATTTTTTAAATATTAAAAATCTACATAATGCTAAGATCTTCCACTAAAATTTAAAATGAAAAAAATTTCCCAATTATACATCTGCTACTTATGTATATAAGACTATTTCTTTATGTTT
This sequence comes from Trachelipus rathkii, assembly GCA_015478945.1. Taxonomy (NCBI): domain Eukaryota; kingdom Metazoa; phylum Arthropoda; class Malacostraca; order Isopoda; family Trachelipodidae; genus Trachelipus; species Trachelipus rathkii. The sequence continues at coordinate 41,372 of JABUQX010048228.1, forward strand.
GAAGTTTATTCTTTAAAACTAATAATGAGGTGGGACTGGCCATAGGGTTTGTCCCCCGGAATTTTTTTTATTTTAACCATTTTCCTTATCATAATTTTGATGTGCAAGCATGTGTGATTTAAAGTTTCCTTTCTGATTATACTCGGTACAATTTTTGTTTTTTTAAGCACCTCTTATGAGGGTACTCTCGGTGCTACACCGTCCCCAAACCTTGGATCAAGGCATAGCACGCACACTCAGCTCCCCAATGCTCGGGGGAGTAGCACTGAGAGACGGAACAGAAAGATTTCGAGGAGAGGCAAATGCGTGGAGGGGGAACATCCGAAAACCCAAGGAAGGGCGAGAAGCATCCGCCTCTGGAAAACGGAAAAACCACAACACCACACCAGGGCACCATGAACCGGAGTTGCTGGTCTCTTCTCCAGATCATTGTATTCTTTCTCTCGAAGAATTCGAGGTGTACGAAATGTACTGATGATGGATAAAGTGAACTGTGATGAGCATTTCACCCACCTGACAGCCCGCTTAATGGAGGGTCTGTTTTTTCAATTTGCGGTTTCTTCGCTCTAGGACACTGAAGGGCAGTATATCCTGCCCACCATCGTCCAAGGTAAACAGCTTGATGCGTAAGCATGTGTTCTTTTAAGCCTCGTTTATTATTACACTCAAAACATTTGAATAAATTTTTTATTTATTTCTCTCCTCGAAGGGAGGTATTTATTCCGCATCCGGGTCTAAACCTTAGACCTAAGGATGAGGGATTTTTCTGTTTAATTAATCCCAGCACACGTGAACCTGGGCCCAAAATGCGCAGTATGGCACCCCATATTTTCCGCGAGGTCCACATGGATTCCCTAAGGCAAGGACAACTCTCCATCAATGCACGCGTCACCCGAATTCTTTTTCCACTCATCACTACTCGGTCACACCGAGCTGTTCGAAGTCCTCGCCCGCGACGCTGACCCGTCGGAACTGGTCCTGTTTAAAACCAGCCCTACGACGTAAGCGAATCGGTTTAACGTGCGGGGCATCGAACTTTCAGTGTTTGGGGGACTAGCAATGAGAGACGGAAGAGAAGGATTTCGGGGAGAGGCAGATGCGCGGAATAGGAACAACCGATAACCCAGGGAAGGGTGAGAATCATCCGCCTCTGGAAAACGGAAGATGCCAACATACCACTAGGGTATGTTGGCATCACTGTTGTGATGAGTAAGCATGTGTCTTATTAAGCTTCCTTTGTGCTTACACTCAAAGCCACACTCAGAACATTTATATATATATATATATATATATTATATATATATATATATTTATCTCTATATATATGTATATATGTTATATATGTATATTTATATTATATATATACAAATACAAAAAAAATACATATAATATATATATATATATATATATATATATATATATATATATATATATATATATATATATATATATATATATATATATATATATATATTATATATATATAATATATATATATATAATGATATATATTTTTTATGGTTAAGCATGTCATATTAGGCTTCATTTGCGATTACACTCAAAACATTTCAATAATTCCTCTCCTCGAAGGGAGGTATTTATCCTCATCCGTGTCCAAACCTCAGACCTACAAGGATGAGGATTTTCTGTTTTACCCGCAGCAACCCTTAAAATTTAAAAAATTATTTTAAAAAAAAGAGAGGAAAAAGTCATTATATCTGAACATGTGTTCTTAAGGAAAACCAAACCAAAACCCCAACTCCCTCCAATCTTTAACTCCCACTTTTGAAACGAACATTCAATGCCTAAAAATTTAAATATAAGCAAACTTTCCTTGTTCAATAAAAGAAATGGTCGGGACGAATAAAAATTCCCACGCTTGAAGACGGAAGGTAAATATTTTATCCCTAAAATCAAGGCAGGGGAGAAGGTCCATCTCCCCACGAAAGTCGCACTCGTTATCTGGGCGGAAGATCTCAACCTCCGACTCTGAGGATGAGCAGCTCCATATAAAAAAGGCGAGTACATCGAAATCACTCACGCACAAAAAGCTGAGTCATCAAGGGAACCAGCATAACAATAAAACAAGTTCCTTAACCCCTAACCAATTCCCCCGTTTCGATGCCTATGGGGTAATGTCATGGTTGAGTTCCACTAATGCTGGATTTAAACTAAATGGGATCCATAATGCGAGTGAAAGAGTGCGATTGCTAACCTCCATCTTACCGAACAACATTGTCTCCACAATTGAGTTTCCCCACGAAGATGACTCATAACAGAAACACTTGGAATGCAATATAATTAGATAAACCATTAAAATATTTATAAAAAATAGCTCGTAAAAAATAGCTCTTCAAGGTGTGCGTGATGTATTTAAAGAAGGCATGCAGAGAAATGAATTACCAAGTCAGTACATAAGCTGTGTGAAGTAAAGTCTTAGGCCATAAAAATTCTGAAATCCTCGTAGAAAATAATCAGAAATTTGCTCAAGAACTATTCATGAACGAATTGCCGACTTCTCAACAAATGAGTTTGGAAGCATTGGCCCAAGATAATGATATACACAATCTTGTCCACGTGGCCGACGACTTATTCCAAAACTTTGTGCATAAAAATCTCAAATATCAGCCCCTACCACGGGGGGGGATCCTATTGGGTAAATGTAACCAATATGAGGTGTGAAAAAAGCAACCCAACGAAGCCAGCAAAGAAACGAGCACGCTCACATGAACGAGATGAAAAAGCCGACCATACCTTGGAAACACAAAAGAAAATTCTGACGTAGATGAAGGAAATAATAATAATAAAGATTGCCAAATTGGTCGCAAGCACCTTGTGGCAAGTCGCACGAGAACAGCGGTTGCCAAAAGTCAATCGTAGTCCAAGAGAGAAAGAAGTGTGGCCAGAAAACGGAAAAATGACACCACAGCATATAACAGCCATTTATTGAACTCTGTTAATATTATGGCCGCACCTCCACCACGGCTACTCATGTGAATCAGAAGAATCCCATGTACTCGATCTTATAACCTACTCCTGGGGTAGATACAGCATCCAATACCAATTCAAATGGAGAGTCAGGAAAAGGAAATTAAGATATAGCACCATTATTTGTTCAATCTCTGTGTATGTATAATGTAAAATTTGTACACTTATGTAAGAGATTCATAACGTCAGATACATACCTACAATGTCCCGTAATGGTGCATTCTGGTGGCAGGCACTCGAAATGTGTATATCATTTTCAGTTTAACCAATGAGAGCAGGTTAATTTAAACTTGACTAAATGATAGGTTCTCACTTGGGAGAACCGGCATCTAGTCGAGATTCTGTTATAAAAATTGAAAGAAGAAAGGTGTGCAAGTCAGGGAGGGTCAATTGTAATAATTTTTGTAATTACGTGTTCTAGAAGGTGCATTTATAATTGTGTATTCTGTATATTTAATAACGTTCTGTGAAATTTGATTAACTATTTTTAATCAATTGCCCGATTGGTATAAATCATTCCATTCAAACTTCATGTAAAATAAACAAACAATCTTGATTAATTACTTTTCTATTTCTTATATATAATATTAAATATATATATATATATGATATATATAATATATATAATTATATAATATATAATATATATATATATATATATAAATATATTATATATAATTAATATATATATAATACATATATATATAGTATATATATATATATATATATCATATAATATAATATATATAATATATTTATATTATATTATAATAATAATATATTATATATATATATAGATATATATAGTATATATATATATTTATATATACTATATATAATATATAATATATATATATATATATATATATATATATATATATATATATATATATATATATATATATTATATATTATATATTATACTATATAGTATATTATATATATATATATATATATATATTATAATATAATATAACATAGTAATATATATAATATATAGTATATATTACTATATATATATACTTATATACATAAACTATAATATATATATATATATATATATATATATATATATAAATATATATATATATATAATATATTATATATATATGCGAGGTACTACCAAAAAATATTTCAGGAATTTTCTCTTTAAAGAAAAGTTGCTTAAATACCTATTTAAATTTCCATCTTCTCCTTCAAAGTAGTTTCCTTGAGCATCTATACCGCGATCCCAGCCTTTTCACATGACTTCGTAGAGCCTTGCAAGTCTAAAGTGTAACGCGTTGGATGACCATCTGCGATCTGCTAGATCTCCTCAATCTTTGTTAAAACAACCGTCCTTTCAACCGTAATTTCATTTCTTGGGAAGGAAAAAAACAAGCCAACAGATGGTAAGATAAGCAAACAAGTGGTTATGTGGAATAAGAGGAATATTTATGAAATTAGGAATTTGTCGAAACAAACAATAGTGAATATTGAAGCGAGGCCGCTCTCATGGTGGGAAAATGAATGTTTTCTTCCACTTTTTTTGAACGATTTGGCCCTGAATGCCTTCCCTTCAGCTGGCTTCCAAAACCTTACAGTAAACTTGTTCGACTGACGGTCAACCAGGAAGGTAAGAATGTTTGTGAACATCCCGCAAATTTGTCCGAAATAAACGATTAGTTTGACCATGACGCGCTTTTTCCGGCCACGATGAATTTGGCGACTCCCGCTGCGATAACTACTGCTTAGTCTCAAGATCATAAACCTAAGCCCATTATTCATCCCCAGTTATAATTGGAGATGAAGTTTTTTTTTTTTTTTTTACAGTTGTCACACCACTCACGGGCAGAGCTCTATTCAAGGAGGGGTGTTGCATTCAGAAGTTCACACTTATAACGTAAATTTACGAGATATACAAAGACGCAGGCTTTGTAATGAGGGAGATTTCACAGAACCAAGGTGGCAGGAAAGAAGGAAAGAAGGAAGCACCGCAGCGAACTAGCCTGGAGTTACCAATATTCACACAAAACTCATGCGCAGACACAGCACCAATAGTGTTACGAGGGCGTCGTAAAGGTGGTGGTACGCCAAGTGACAAGTTCCCTCGAGCACCTGGCCGTGTGGTACCTATAGAAAATGATGATATAAAGCACCAAACTCGCCCGCAGAAGATAGAGGATCAATTGAGAAGTGGAAAGTACGGAAAACAGTTTATAAGTCTTTTGGCTTTTGACTCGACCCTGTCCAAAAGCAGTGTGAGACCAAAGCCCCCCCAGATATGAGAACATGTACTCCATACAAGGGCTAGATAGGCTTGGTATAGCCTGGAGTAACTGAGAAGAGGAAAAAAAGTTCTCGCCAGTCTAAACAAAACTCCCAGTTTCTTAGAGGCTGGGTGCCCTAGCAACCGTTGTGAATGTGAGGTTTCCAAAGATTTTTAGTTTATGTCTAGGCCAAGGAATGTTATTATTTGTCAACAGGAGAGGCGGAAAGGAGTCCGTAAGAAAAGATAAGAAAGTTTGAAAGGTGTTTTAGAGAGGGAGATTTGTAGAAGTTTTGAAGTTTTTAAAGAATAATTTCAAACAAGTTACGTACGAACCATGCGAGCGTGGAAATCCACGTCGCCCAATAACTGCGAGAAAGAGAGTCGGTTAAGATTAAGGACAGCATGAGATCAAATTCCTAGTAAGTAAACTGTCTAAAGGGAGCAGAATATTTGAGAATAGAGTTGAGGAAATGAAGGGTTCGACGTCCATCAGGCATACGAGTGGAATAGAGTTAATATGTGCAGGTGAAGAAGATCATTAATGAAAGTAAGAATAAGTTGGAGATTAAACAGAACCCTGAGGAACACCACCAATGACAGGAAGAAGTCGCCCGGTCAACAACAGCATACTTATCTACGAGAGAGCGATTTCGAGGAAAACTACAGACTTAATGCTAAAGCGAAAGTTGAGGCTATCTTTGATATGTTGTTTGAGTTCTGTACAGAGGCAAACACACCCACTCTCTATGCGTGTGTGTGTGAGGCACATGAGTCAGCGTCGCATATTATGCGAGTGAATGCGATAGGTTCAAAACGTAACGTCCGACAAAATGCGATGAACAATCCCATATGACTACCCTATCTCACAATCAACATGATAAAACTTACGA
>JABUQX010048228.1:52500-55000 GCA_015478945.1 Trachelipus rathkii
CTCGGGGTAAACCAATCGACGGTCAGTCGAATCCTTCGTCGGTTCAAGGAAGACTTGCAGCAACCGTAGATCGACAATGGCAGTGATCGCCCGAGGGCAGTCCGAGAGTAATGACAGATTCCTCCGTCGGCAATACTTCTGATCGTTCCCAAAATACTACAGCTACAACACAGACTCTCGTGAGGGTCAGCCATGTGCCCATTTTCCCGAGCGTACAGTGAGAAGACGACCATAATGAACATGGAGTACTTATTACAAGGTCTCCCATTGACCCTCTCCTGATCAGGGAGCATCGGGTTGCGATTTCACTAAATCACAAGCTTATTGAAGATTGGACACCTCACAGATGAGATCGGCAAAGTGCGGCGAGCGCGAGCGAGAAGCAGGACTCAGGATACGTCACGGCGCTGATATAAGAGTAGCGTGCGTGAGTCAGCTTCTTACTTTCTGACTGAGACATGAGAGAGAAAACAGATATCTAAGTAGAGAGCACGGCTGACTCCATCGTTAAGCAGTGTGATTGGCTCGAGCAGGTATGCAGGTGTGTGTATGTCGCTCCGGCGATCAGGAGCGTATAGTCTCTATGATGACGAGGCTGAGATCCAGAAGATTCGCTAAGTTAACAAGCTGAAAGTATGCGGAAGATATCCTCCAAGGTATCATAGTGCCTTTCGCGTCCCTTCATTGTGCTTCCCATTTTTTGTTACTCCCATGACAGCTGCCACAGCACACTGCAACAGGTTTCCAACAGTAACCTACAAACCAGGTAGGGATCAGACTCCTGGCCATTTTTGAAAGGAGCCTGGACATGAATCCCATTGAAAATGTTTGGGATTTGTTGGGTAGGGCGTGTTCGAGCCCGTGACTCTCCTGTCTAAGCACTCAAAGAGAGCTTGCAAACGCTTTGACAACATCCCGCAGGAAACCATCTCCAAGATCATTTCATCATCGCCGAATCAACTTGAGAAGTTGGAAGGCTAGGGGGGTAAACTCGCATCAATGACACCTTTCGCTGCATTTCACATTGTATTTGTAGATATATGTTGCTGATTAATAAAAATCATCAAAATCATGATTTTTTTTCCGTTTTCCTTTATTTTGGCATTTAATTACCTACACCACTGTCGCTACATACGGTTTATATCATTTATAACCCTGTGCATATACTCCCGAGTTAGGTACGAAACCAAATAAAAACCACCCTAGCCCTAACATTTCAAAAATATGAAAAGAGTTTAATTATATTTACGGGTGATGCATTAAATTTGCCCGCGAGATATTATATTATAATATATAATATTATATAATATATATATATATATATATATATATTATATATATAGTATATTATATATATACATATGTATATATTATTAGTATATATATATTGTTAAGAAAGAAACATATATAATGGGAAGTCAAAAGAATTTACTGCCTCTCTGGGAATGAAACCATTCCTCTCATAATCTCGCTCCTGGCAATACCCTTCATTTACCCATTTAACCAACTGAGCCATATATGCCTCCCAACCCAAATGGAGATCGGCTCAGTGGTGAAGCTCGGGTATATTGTCTCATCTCCAGATGAGGTGGTTTAATCCCAGCGAAAGTCAGTAAATTCTTTACCTTCCCATTATATGTTTCCTTTGTTTAAATTTTTTAGTCATTTCAATTTAAATTCATATAACAATATATAACAGATATAATATATATATATATTATATATATAATATATTATATATTATATATATAATATATATATATTATATATATATATATATAAAATAGCTCTTTTCAGCAGATATTTTTCACCATTGCACTCACGTTGAATACAAGATCATACACTTTCAAGTGATCGTGAGACTACTTCTTTGGCGTACCCCAAGTATTCACTCTGCGTACCCCCAGGGGTCCGTAACCCCACTCTGGAGACCACTCGTCTAGAGTTCTAAATGAAATACCTTTATGCTCAGCAATACGTATGGAAAGGCTTTATGTTAAATTTTCTTTCCCTATGTTGGTTGCATGCAGTCACCGCAAATTGTAATTATATATTACTGATAGCATAAAGGTAAAGGGAGTTTATCCTTAAATTTATACCGATCCCAATTTTTGTTTTCACCGAAAAAATTTAATTTCTAAGTTATTGAGGCACTAGTTGGGTGGCTAAGATCACATCAATTTACCGTCTATTTTGTAAATACTGATTTTCCACAGAAAGGCTACCTCATATACAAAATATCCTTAGGAGCTGTTAATTTAGCCTGAGATTTGTCTTTAAATTTTGCTGAAAGTAATTTTCAAAAAGTGAGTCAAGTATAATGTCTGGGAAAAACCAATTCTTCAGAAATAATGTTTTCAGGAAATCAAGTTCTTTTGTAAAATTAACATAAGATGACGAAATTTTGTATCCCCTGTCAAAAAAAGTTGTAATTAAATTGACTTTAAAAATATGAGGAATGAAAGAATACAATTTTGTCGTCAATCCAGTAAAAGTATAT
>JABUQX010048228.1:62500-70283 GCA_015478945.1 Trachelipus rathkii
TTTGAAATTATAGAAAAAAGTCGCCTACGTCTATGATTTCGAGCAAATCAAACAAATAAATAGCAAATTGACAATAACAAACTTTTTTCAGGAAGAGTTTGGCTATGTAACTTTAACCTATATATATATAGTATATATATACATATAAATATAAAAATATATATATATAAATTATAAAATGATAGTATATATATATATATATATATATATATATATATATATATATATATATATATATATATATATATATATATATATATATATATATAATATGTTAAGAATTAGCCGACGCTGTTTGGCGTGCAGTGCAGAATTAAACACTGTTTTCTTTGCTCTTGGAGTATTTCAGTGCTGTGAGGTTCACTGATTATTTTTAAGTGGTATGATGCGGTGCGATGCACTGTTTTTTTTATTGTGGCGGTGAGATGCTGCGTGGTGCGGTGCGGTGAAGTTCTGTCCGGTGCGATTCTGTCCTGTGTAACCAAGTGCAGTTTAAAAAAATGCAGAAAATGTGCTCTAACACCGTGTCTTAAAGGAGAACATCTGCTTATAAAAATTATTCAACTCGACTTAGACAAAGTCTATCATAATAATTAATTTATTTAATATCTGAGCTTGAACGTTTCCCAGTCATGACTTCATCTTCACTAGAGTACTGAGCTTATGGTTATTTAGTTATTTAATTATATGATTCAGTGTAAATTATGCGTTAGCGATGCACACACAGATAGACAACACACACACACTCAGACACCTACACAGACAAACATACAGCGATGCACACACAGATAGACAGACGTACAAACAAAAAAATAGATACACAGACGAATAGGAAATAGAAATACGACAGACAAATAAAAAGATAAACAGACAGACTAGGCTGTGTGAAAAAATTGTCAGATTTTTGATGGAAGAGTAGGTCAAGTGAATAGAGGTTAAATAATTTTTCGAAAGGGGTTTCTATAGGGGATAGAGGCTGACAGATTTTAAAAGGAATAATAGGTAGAGGGGATAGAGGTTGACAGATCTTATATGGAATAATAGGTGGAAGGGATAGAGGTTGCCAGATTTTGAAAGAAAAGTGGGTAGAGGAGATAGAGATTGCCAGATTTTGAAATAAAAGTGGATAAAGTAGATAGAGATTGCCAGATTTTGAAAAAAAAATGGGTTGAGGGGATAGAGCCTGCCAGATTTTGACAGAAAACTGGGTAGAGGTGTTAGAGGTTTCCCGATTTTAAAGGAAAAGTTTGTTTAGGGGATAGACTTTGCCAAACTGTTGAAAAAAGAGTTCGTTGAAGAATAGAGGATGTCATAATAGAGCACATTTCCTTTCCTCTCCTTTCTCTGAATCATTATTTTAGAGAGTTTTTATTGTTCACCACAGCCAATTGCTTTCATTTTTAGCTCTTAAGACATCCGGTGACCTTGCCTTCAATTTCTCTTTTCAAGGGGAAGATCCAATATTGGGGATTTTGGGACCCCATTTTAGCCCCTACCTGGGAAAAGTGGCTGATAGGCCTTCTATTTTCAGACACTTTGGATGAAATACATGCCGGCAACTTTTTTTTTACCTGAGGATGTTATTTAGAAGCTTGTAACAGCAAATACTGCCTCGCAAAGCCATTTAGGAACCCAATTTTTGACATTTTTTCGTATCAACTTCTACAATTTTTTTCGAAATGCTTTCAAACTAGAAATATGCATATAGTAGTTTTTTGATTTTTGGAAAATTGTGCTCAGCAATTAAAAAAAAAAGTTGGTTTTGAAATTGACATTCCTGGAGCAATAATTTTTCCAAAAATCAAAAACTACTTATATGCATTTTGTGCGTAATGGACCTATCTATGCTTATTTCAAGTTTGAAATCATTTCGAAAAAAATTGTAGAAGTCGATACGAAAAAATGTCAAAAAATTAGGTTCTGAAAAAAATTAAAACGCCGAAACAATGATTACAGACACAGAAAAACACCCGAAAATGACGTTTCAGAAAAAAAAAGCTGCGGTTTGCTTTTTTCCCATCAAAATTGTCTGAAAATTAAGAATTTTATGTCCATTTTTAGGTACGGGCTAAAATTAGGTCCCAAAATCCCCAATATTGGATCCTCCCCTTCAAGAATGACCTTGGGAAGATGATGCATCTCTCTAGCAGTATCCCCGATTGTATAGTAGATGAATCCAACATTTTGGGCCTTTTCATTACCTCAAATCCTTCACTTTATTCTGTTAAAACATTTCAGCTTCTGGTTTCCCCTGATTACTTTCTTATTTATATATCCTGTTCAATCTCCTCAAGTCTTATTTAAAATAAACTTCCGACAAAAGCTATGGAAATTTTTTGACATTTCGGTGTTGCAAACTGTTCGAACTTGCTGTCAAATTTCTTTAATTTCACATGAACTGATTATTGGTGCGGCATAACCGAGGCCATTCTCTCTAGCATAGAGATGTAACACCTGGAGAAATCAGTTTCTGAACAGTTTTCTTTCAAATATTTTAATCATTTGAAATTATTTTAAACCATGATGCAAACTCATGACAATAAGGAATAAAGCTTACCTAGCAACTCACGTTGTCATGGCAACACTATAGTTTGCATCATAGCTGCAAACATATTTTCATATGATTAAAATGATTGAAAAGAAAACTGCTCAGAAACTAATTTCTCCAGCTGTACATTCCAAACTCTTTCATTTCAACTAAAAATAATCAACATTGTGATAACTCTGTTCCGTTCACACGCTGGTTTTTCTGTAGGTCTACCTTCTGTAAATACCTAGTCAAAGTGAGATTGTCATGCCTTCTTGGGTTAAGTACTTTCAAAGTGGTTTCCTTTTAGCTCATCGTGATCAAATGGTAGAACACTTGCTATATTAAAAGCAAGGGCTTGGTTTTGAAACGAAGCAGGAGAGAATAAAAAAAATCTTTGTTTTCAAACTGTCAGTGTTTAAGCAGTTTCAAAATAGACATTGGCACATCATCTCTTTGAGTTGAGCTTTGTTTGAATCTTGACCCTAGTGTTAGCGGGGGAACTTGTCAAAGGTCATTGGCGTTGGTTTGACATGCATTACTGTTTTGGGAGAAAGTATTTTTTTCAAAGCGAAATTTCTTTTTAGCTCATATTGGTCAAGTGGTAAAGCACTTGCTATATTAAGAAGGGCTCGGGTTCGAAACCAAGCAGAAAAGGATAAAAGGATTATTTATATATATATATATTATTATTATTATTATATATTATTACATATATATATATATATATATATTATATATATATATATATATATATATTATTATATATATTATATATATATATATATATTATTATTATTATTATAATTATATTATTATATATTATTTTATTTATATATTCTATGCATATATAAATATATATATATATATATATATATATGAAAAAGAAAGATATATAAATAATATATACATATATATATATATATATATATATATATATTATTATTGATGTATATATCTATATATACATACAGGTTTAATGAAATAGGGGGACAAATCCTTGGAGCATAATCCAGACCACTGCAAGTGTTTTGTCTTACATAAAGCTATTTCAAAGTTCCCTACGGTAGGTAAAGTGAGTTAGAAGGTGCAAGATGTATGATGTGAATATTATGTTTATGTTCCGTAGATTTCGAAATTATTATTATTATTATTATTATTATTATTATTATTATTATTATTATTATTATTATTATTATTATTATTATTATTATTATTATTATTATTATTATTTTTATTTTTATTATTATTATTATTATTATTATTATTATTATTATTATTATTATTATTATTATTATTATTATTATTATTATTATTATTATTATTATTAGTTTTATTATTATTATTATTATTATTATTATTATTATTATTATTATTATTATTATTATTAATATTATTATTATTATTATTATTATTATTATTTTTATTATTATTATTATTATTATTATTATTATTATTATTATTATTATAATTATTTTTATCAATAATTATTGGACTTCTTTGTTATTATTCAATTCCTGTTCCTATTTGTATTATTACAATTATCATAGTAATATTACTCTATCAAATAATTATTGTTATTAATGCATTAATATTATTAGTAATAGTAAGAGTATTATTATGATTCGCATTATCATTTGTACTAATTATTGCCTTCATCCGTTTCCAGAGTAATTATTGCTCGAATACTATCAACAATATTCCTCAGTATTATCCATCCTATCTCTATAATAAGGTGGCACCTATCAAGCACCTATAGCAGTGTCCAATATCAGAGACAGCAATACCCTGTCCTTTAGGTTACTACTTTACGTTGCAGAGTTTCCGTAGCCAACTCGTCACATCTACGGAACATAAACACCAATATTCACATCATACCCCTTGCACCCTTCTAACTCATTTACCAACTAAATGAGAACTTTACAGGTAAATTTATTTAAGACAAAACGCTTGCAATGGTACAAAGATAATATCCCCCAAATTTGTCCCCTGGTTTCCTGTAAACATCTCCTGTATATATATATATAGGTATATATATATATATATATATATATATATATATATATATATATATATATATATGTGTTAATATATATATATATATATATATATATATATATATATATATATATATATATATATATATATATATATATATATATATATATATATATATATATATATATATATATATATATATATATATATATTTACTGTGTATTTGTTGTAGCATTATTAAAAGATTAACCTCCCGAAAAGATTATTACCCTTTCTTAATCATTGTAATGTGTCTTGAGGGTAATTTATTTAATCACTTTCGTTACTCCCTTGAAGCCATTAGCAAAGGAAACAAGAAACGTTAATAAATTTCTAAAATTATGGCTTCATTTGGGGGATTGCTTTTTAAATTTTTATATGATATATATGAGCATATATATATAGTATATAATTTATATATTATATATATATATGGGTTATATATATAGTATGATATATATATATACAAATAAATATTATACATATATATATATATATTATTATATATGTTAATATATATATATATATATATATATAAATATAGTTATATATATATATATAAGCATATATATATATATATTATATATATAGTAAGAAGAGATATATATATATATATATATATATATATTTTTATATATATATATATATATATATATATATATATATATATATATATATATATATATATATATATATATATATATATATTTCTCTCTTACTCTCTCTTTTTTCTCACTTAACATATTAGAGGTGTAGCGGTGGTGATTTTCACTATCCACGGATGCGAATGTGGATGCGATATTTAAAATCACTATACGCGATTGAGTATGCGGATAGAGGATAGTTGCTTTTGAGTTTAGCCTCAGGTACTTCATATATATATATATATATATATATATATATATATATATATATAAAGATAAATATATATATATATATATATATATATATATATATATATATATATATATATATATATATATATATATATATATATATATATATATATATAGCAATCCATTATAACTTTCTAAAAATTTTAATTTATAGGTGTACTTATGCTAAGATTTGCGCTTGCAAAAATAATTCAAAATTGAAATTATATATAAACCATCCTGTTGAGATACAGTCAGATTAAATTAACAACAAGAAGAATCAGAAGAAATAAAATTATTTCCTGGTACTAGATTTCTCCAGAAATTCCAAACTTAAAAACACGCTGGCAAGAGAGAGGGATTACGGTAAGTGCTATGACTCCGAATTTCAATCACAAATTTTCGCTAAAAACGAAGAGTCAGAGGCAAAGGTGGAAAACGCGCTGGAAAGCTGTGACTACCAATTCGCCTACGAAGAGAGTATCTCAACAGTAGGGACTATTCAAAATTATATACTTTTAATTTTAATGATTCTAGTTTAAAAGTTGTTTATAAATATAATTTCAAATATGTATTTCTAATTACTACAGCTTATATAGGGTGCTTGTCACAAAAGAAGAACCACTAGCCAAGTAATAGCTCCCATATACCTGGCGGAGAACCCAGAGTAGAACACTCCAGAACTCAAACAGAGCCTACTGAAAACAAAACAAAACAAAAAAAAAAAAAAAAAAAAAGGAAGAAAAAGAAAAACTACAATAATACTAAAATTCTCAACCAGAACACTCCGAGAAGATGACTCAAGCAAACGAACATTATGGATACTGGACTTCAATTATTTCGGATTATGGTCTTCATCTTTTTCACAACTATCAGTTCGAGGATTCATCGTTGCTAGACATAGCAAACTTCCGTTTCGGCATGGATTTCTTTCATCATTCAAGTCTGAATTATTGGCAGAAACTCATTTTTGGATTCCACTACGAACTTTTAATTCCTTTCGAATTCTAAATGGTTCTGTGATCTCGCTCCCTTTTATGTATTAAGAAATTTTTCAAATAAAGGAACTAAATTTCAATCAACTACGTCTCTACATGGCAGTGTCAAGCGAATGTGCCTCGTAACTGCCAGCTTGAAAATCATTTACAAAAAGTGCATTGATCAAATCATGGATACATTAGAAATGCCTTTTACTGGACCTTTCCTTGGATTCAACGGTTCGATTCGGATGTGGCCTACTTAACTTGGTGAATAATTCAATTGTTTCATAATATCAATAATTATGAATTAACATTTTTGTACTTTTACATTTAAATGTTTGTATGTTTGCTTATATCTAACGGATATAACCAAATATGCTTGTGTTTAAATGCACCTTTATTTTCTGTATATATATAATATTATTGTATTTTTATGTATTCAAATATTTATATATTTTTAGATCCTCGGATGTAACCAGTTATGCTCGTATTTGAATATTCTTACATTTCATGTATACTACCATTTTTGCCTTCAAATGTTTGTACGTCTACTTATGTCTTCGGACATAATTAGATGTGCTTTCATTTGAAAGTATTTTATATATTATTTAGTTATTATTTTACCTCATTGAAATGTTTTATATGTTTGTGTTGTCAAATGCCCACAAATATGTATACATTTGAATGAAGGTTAATTCTTATATCTTGTATAATTATATAACATACTTTCTCACTTCGTGTTTAGCGCGGGAAGTAAATAAAGTACCCATTATAACTTCTAAAAATTTAATTTATAAGTTCGTAAATTTATGCTAAGTATTTGCGGTATAAAATTTAGCATAAGTCGAAATGAAATTATATATATAAACCTGTCCTGTTGAGATACTCTTCAGTCAGATTAAATTAACAAGAAGAATCGAAGAAATAAATCTTACTCTCAAAATACTTCTCCAGAAATCTCCAAAACTTAAAAACACGCTTTCGGCAGAGAGGTAAATTTCACGTGAAGTGCTGCGACTCCGAATTTCGATCACAAATTTTCGCTAAAAACGAAGAGTCAGAGGCAAAGGTGGAAAACGCGTTGAAAGTTCAGACTACTCAATTCGCCTTACGAAGAGAGAGTATTCAACAGTAGGGACTTGTGTCACATTTTTACTTTCAGCATTGAATATCTTTACTATGTTGAATAAAGCATCATCTCAAATATGAATTTCTAAATTACCATCCTCTTATATAGGTGCTTGCTCACAAAAAGAAGAACCAATTTAGCAAGTATTAGCTCCTATATATATATATATATATAGAAAGTATATATATATATATATATATATATATATATATATATATATGAAGTCCCAAGTAAT
>JABUQX010048229.1:0-12500 GCA_015478945.1 Trachelipus rathkii
ACCACAATTAACAGGAATGGAGGAAGAAGTCGGCTCCACACACAAATTCAACATTCAGTATCCTGGATTGATCTGTTCAGTCTGGCCAGCTTAAAGCGCACACCATGTTCCTTGTTCACCCAATCAGTGCCCTGTACAGTCACTCGGCGTGCGCATCATGAGAATCTGTAATATACGATCTCTAAAGATACAACATAGAAGTAATAGACGATAATGTATACGAATCTAAGCAGTATATATATCAGTTCCGAACATGAGACACATCTCAAAAATTAACAACTCACAATACAAACTATAAGAGTATAAAGTGTGTCTATACATCAGTTATGAGGTTCGTAGCCATTAGATACCGATCCTACTACCTATATATAAAAAGGTTACTATTACTGTCCAGTCTACCGCTAGCTTACTCACTGACCATATCCTAAGTCCTTTGATTACTGAACAAACTATATATACCCTCCATAAAACGCTTTATTACAAAACTTCAAGATCCAATCAATCACCATCTCGCCTCCATTCTTCATTTCACCAGTAATTTCAATCTATACCTGCAGATTTACCAATTCTTCAACTTTCCTCACTCTAAACCCATTTTCTCCTCTTTGCTAATAACCTCAATTCCCAAAAATACCGATATTCCTTTCTTGTACAATCTAAACCGCATACACAGTCATTTTTCACCTACATTCATATACTTTATAATGATCTAGAGCTACTAATTAAGTCTATATATACGATTTTCAAAGTTGTTTTACTTTCCCACATCATTATACCACTTCTAACACTCATTACTTCATCTCAGTTACCACGAATCACAATACCATTCCCTCACTATTCATCCCCCCCTACCTCTCTCCCACCCACCCGTACCTCCACCCAGCGTTTACCTCCCCCTCTCCCAACTATAAATAGTCAATTATTTACCCCCCGTCTTCGCGCTTTACCCCCTTATCCAGAGCAGCTATCCACTCATTCCTCCCTCATGCCTCATGTCCCATCCCCTCCTCCCACACCAATACATTCATTTCATCCCTTTCAAACTGTTTCACATTTACCTCTTCTTTTTTCTCTTCTACGTTTCATCTTGTTAGCATTTATATCCTTTTTTTCCGCTACTTTAATAGTAAACATCCTCTCACCGCACTCTTCCTCTTTTGAAACTTCATCATTTGCTTTTAGTACATTCAAGCACATTCTTTTCTTTTTTTACTTTTAACCGCCTGCCATCACCCCTCTCTCATCTCCACCACTCATGTCTCATCACTCTTCTTCCAACCCTTAGCAACATCCCACATACTACTGCACCTTCCTTTTGCACTGCTAACAAATTGCTTTTCGCCCTTGGCATTTGGTTTTCCAGATTTATTCAGGAAGTTTCAACTTGTCACCATTCCACTGATTTATTTGCGAGCGTTCTTAACCTTGGTACTTATCCTTATTAACCGATTGTTCACATAAAACTTCAGTCGCACTCTTAATTTTACCCACTTCCTGCCGTATCACCTTCCTCTCCATGCCATCGCCAAGTCGCCCACTGTAAACTTAATTTTACATGAACAACATAATGATCCGATAAATCCCATTCCTAACCCCTACTGATTTAACATCAATCAAACTACACATCTCCTTCGCAATCCAAGACACAAATCATCATAACTTTTCACCTTCGATACAATCTCTACCTACAACAACTCTAGTATACAAATAATGGATAAACTCTTGTGTTTAAAGAAAGCATTACTTACACACGTACTCTCGCTCGACAGAAACTCAATCACCTTCCTACATTCTCATTTTCCCTCTCTGACACCGCAGGTAAACCACCTGTATAACCATCCTTTTTTTTGACATCATATATACTGATAATAGAGGTATAAATACCTATACATATATAGATATATATATATACTATTATATATATATCGGGTAGATATATCCACGATAATAATATAAAAGTATAATATATATTAATTAATACTATATAATATAATATATATATAATATACTTTTAAGATTTTATATATGAGGTATCAATCTCCAATTAATAGGGAGTCTGGCTCTTAGGCATATAATTATATATATATATATAATATTAGTATATATACTATATATGTATCAGACTTTCGTAATATATAAATCTGTTATTAATAGTAATATTGAATGAAATGCTGCCTAGAACGGTTTGGTAGGTTGGGGTACTTTAGAACTTTATGATGCGCTCAGAAGCATACTGTATATTTTAAAAACATCATTTTAATATACAATAGAAAAGAGGTAATATTTTAGAAAAAAAACAAAAAAAAACAATTGTTTTAAACCTAAAAAAACGGTGTGTGTTTTAAAAAAAATAACATAAAAAATAAAATTTAAAAAAACCGTTTTTTTTCAGCAACCTTTGCAGAGCCTGGAGTAGTGTAACGTGACGAGAGTGTAAACGTTGGTGATAAGAATAAGTGGGGTGGTCAAAAGTGATGATTATATATAGTTAATGCAGCGGGGAAGTGAGGCAGGGATGTGGTGTATGTCACCTTGTTAGTTTACAATTTGTATATGGAATTTGGTTTATGAGAAGAGAATTAAGAGATGGGGGTGGTAGGGAGGATCGGTGGGTAGAATGATAGAGAAAGTGAGAGGCCCTATTGAGTAAAACCTGAGTTTATAGGATGCAGATGATTTGGTTTTGGTAGAGAAGTCTAGATGCAGCTTTAGACTTAATAACATCAGTACCGTAGGTTACAAATTGATCAGAATTAAAGCAAGATTTAAAATAAGGGGAACTAGTTTTTTTTGGTTCCAAACCTGAAGTTAAACAAATACCTTCAACAATAATATATCTAACATTAAACCACTTATATAATTGAATAAACTTCTTTTCAGCATCACTTAAAGTGTGCAAACCTAAATCAGCTGTGAACAGGGTCTTTTTAGAAAACACCTTTGTATGTTCACTAGTAAACATAATACTATGCCGAGCTGGCTTCGTGTACTTGCTCAGGTTCCCTCGCCGATTCCGCCGGTATGACATCCTCTTGCTCCTCATCGATGAGCGGTATCTTCTTCCTCTCCACGAAAGAGAATAGCGTTGAAATTGCCGTCGTCGATACATCATTACTGGCTTTCTCTATATTATGAATGTCCCAGCGATCTTCTGATAATTTGTTTTTGTCAGGATAGAAATTTGCAAACACCACCACCGGTCGAGACTTGAATGATACTATACGACCTTCATATTTTCCAGTCGTTATATAACCATTCTTACAACGTTCGAGCGTCTGATAATTAAATTCAGCCGCTGAAGTTCCTTGTAACATCAAAACACTAATGGGTCCATTGAAATGTTGGGTGGCATATAACAGGCGATGTCGCGGCGTGAGGACGGTGCACGCCCATCACTAAGTTGAGCAAGATAAACCGTAACACAATGATCAACAAACGTGAGTAAAAATGTAGTAGAACATAAAGATTTGTTTTTCACTGTAATGAACCGTAGTTTGTACTGAAAAAATTTCCTCTATACAAGTGGTTTTGATGATGACATATCGTTCCTCATTGTGGAAATTTTCCATTATTGTTTTTCATTTGTGTGGAGTTAAGGTGAAAAATATTTTGGGGAAATAAAATGGCATTTCAAGTCTTTCAAGAACAGGTTAAGACAAAGGTAAGGCAAAAGGCATTAACGAACAAGCAACGAGGAAACAACCACAGAAAAAAAATATGCCCCACGATTCCATTAATCAAAATCAACACCACTACAGGGTATTTTTCCTTAGGCCGGCCATCCCACTACACCTTTTAATTAACTCACAGAGTCATTCAACTGAACATTGGGAAATTTCAAGGCCCCGCCCTTCGAATGGGTAACCGTCCATGGCCAACTACATTTCCCACAATCAACGTTTCCCGCGCGGCCCTCCGACTCTCTCTCAATCGCGGGTAGACCCCTCGCTCATAGTCCAAGGGGGCCTGGTCGCCAACACCCCGCAACCACGAGCACCGGGTTTTGCAACTTCAGGACACATGCGTCTTCTGCTCACGAGACCTATCACTTGCGCAGTGACGGTTCTCCCTCTCTTTGGAAACAAAGGACCCAAAAAATGTAGGAAGGTACTCCTCCTCAATATTACATCATGAGGAGTTCACGAAACGCAGACGAGCGGCACATAAGGACTTCGAACCCTCTGCCATCCTCAACAATGCTCTCATTACCACCAGGGAAATATGGGCTGATACACAAAGCTCTCCACAAAGCGTGTTTCTGACATCTCTCACTAGCTTAGGTGTTCAGAGAGACACCTCATCTACCCGACCAAATGCAACGTCAGATCCTGTCCGCGGAGCTCCGTCCTCCACAAAATCTACCGCCAACTTACAAAGGAATCTTACACGGTAGTCGACTGTAGGAGGCAGAATTGAAGGGAACACAAGAAGGGTGTAGTACAGAGGTAACTTAAACCATAACAACTCAATCATCCTCAAGAATTCTACTGAGTTGCCGGCGAATAGAACTGAATCCTCCTTTATACGAAAGGAGAACACCACTCTGACCGAATATGGGTCAATTGTTCGACGACCGAGGGATTGGGCATACACTGCCCAAAGATCAATCTGAAGTGCGGTCACGATTGTCGTCGACCCTTAATACACTTGGAAGACAAGTCCTCTCTTCCTCGACAATGAAACTGGCAACTTGCTTTGCCGAACCCGAGAACCAATCAAATCCTGGAATCTCTTTCTCCCGGAGGCGGTGTCTAGTGGCTGCCATACCATTCCTCCCCTATAATATCATCAGAAAATCATTTTCATTTCCCGCTGGCGGAGAATCTCCTCCCCCTCGGCTTCTGCACGACCTGGCACCTTCTAAAGTAGCACGACCATAGGAAATGTACCAAAGCTGAACATAAGAGTATTTGTGTAAAGAGCATAAGATGCCAGCCTTAGAGCCAGTTGGGCATCGTGCAGGACAACGAGGTGGCTTCCGATCGTCAGACGTCTCGGAAGCCTTGGAAAACACACAACTTCCAACATGACTCAGGTCCTAGCCACAATACGAGCCTAGGGGGGACGCAAGGAATCTACTCACACACCTTCAACGGGAGCGCGACTAGCACTTTATTAACGTTTCTTATTTCTTCATCTTAAAAACAGTATACCTCCTCAGAAAGCGATACAGAACTTAACAGCACTATGTGGCAACACTGACTCTCAGCAGCAAGTCCGCCATACACGAGGACATCAAAAACGGCTTGAGAAACTGTGATTAACTGTGAAGATGCTATCTCCCGCTGCATCTCGATCCAGCGGGAAGCACCAAACTCCTCATCCGTCGCTACGTGAAATCACGAGGTCAAACGAAGAGGCAATAGGACCCGATATAAACCTCTGAGCACCTTGGATAGCATCAGCTCAAAGGGAGAGGACTGGAGATTGTCCAGAGGAATCTGGGTCCAGGGTAGGAATTAGATCAAAAAGCACCAGGTCCGAGAAGATTAGCCCTTTTAAATGTCAATAGCTTATAGGGGAGGGGAAGCTTATGCTACAATATGAATCCGGTATTGGCGCACAGAGAGCGTAATAGGTATTGGATGAGAGCCCGTGGATTATAAAGAACCGATTCACGCAAAAATTATTATAGAACGAGTCTGTTTTTCTCTCGGCCAAGTCAGGCCCAGAAATTGATATTATCACTCCAGGCGATATACGCCAAGTATGTGATAATATGGTGATCTCGGCCACTTTCATCTCTTCATTTACTTTTTCCGGACAGAAGAAAAAGGGCGGCCTAGTCGCTTAGGTCTTACCTTTTACATTTCAGACCAGGCACTCCTATCATTTGATTCCTTTGTTTACGTAAGTGACCCCAAGGTTGACATACGCCGAGGGCAAACTTAATAGCGGGCAACGCGGGCAAAAAATGTTTGGACCACCCTTCAACACATTTCTCTTTCTTAGCCCGGATTGCCGGGGAATGACGGGCAGAACCACCATCCCTAGATTAAGAGTTTTCCTCCAGCTAATGCACAACGTGAGATGGGGGTCTAACCCACTGTTTTGGCTATGCCATAGGTTGAAAGGAGTTTGTGAGGGAAGTGATCGACAGGGAGTACCCTTAGCCGCGCACAGAAGATAGGTTGTCCCATTCTTTCTCCTTGTTCTTTTCCATTTCCCCCACCAGGCTTCGTAAACGTTCCCCCCCATTGTTGGGCGATTAGTGGACACGCTACAAAATTAACGGATCATCTGCCTCTTTCCGCTGGTCCTGAAGGTGACTAGTGAACATGGTGCAAGATTGTTTACCCACTAAGATTGGACCGGAACGAGCAAGTTCTCAAACTTCTGTGCTCTAAAACTCCGGCCCATTATTTGTTGAGAGAACTCATACTTTCCCGGCAATCGCACAGGACAGAAGATGTCAACGCTCTAACAGATGGGCAATCAATGGTTCTGGGCCTCTTATCATCGAATGGAGGCATGTGGCCTAACAACCCACTTGCTACTATGGTCCCTTCTCGATGGACATATGGCAAGCACAAGTGGCAGAAATTTCCCGCCAATATTTTCTCGCTGACTGTGGTTGGGAGCACCGCCATACAAAGTCCCATCGGCCGAGGACATAAACCGCCATGGGGGAATCATAATATGTGGGAGAATACTACGGAGTTCCCCCATGATTCTTATGAGATATGTTCAGAGATGGAATGAAAGATTGCCACAACAACCTGATGACCGACTGTGCTTCGATACTCTCTTTTCGCAACCTTGCGCTTTTTGATGTACAATACATCTTTCATGGTACCCCCTGAAATGAGGATAGAAGGTGATGCTAGAAATGTACCTGTCCTATCATGGCATGAACATAGGCATGCTCACGTGGGCCACTCCTGGTGAACAAAAAGAAAAGTGACAAGAATACGAAGAGGACCACTGCAAGCGCACTGACCATTCTTCTTGCTGATAAAACAAAATAGGCCAATCCTCAGCACCGAGGGACCTTCAACGGTGCTACCAATACGCTGGAACTACCTTCAACTTCCCCAGTGGAAGACACCGGTCCACGACCATCTGAATTCTCCTTTTCAACACTGCGCAACCACAAAATTCCGCCTCCTGAGGCCTAAAATTAACGATGAGATTAACCAGCTAGGCTTCCCCATCTTCATGCTCACACTCTACTTTCACCACCTTCAATATTCGCTTTCTTCTGCCCTATTTCCAATGTACCCACCTTTCTGGCAAGCAGAATTGCCCTCGACTCTGGAATCCAGTGCAATGCTTGCGTCCTGAAATCAAATCTTACAACCCATTTTAGTCATTAAATTAATGGCAAGGAATGCAATACGTTTGAAATCACTTTGCTCGAAATTACGATAAACGGAAACTCCTCATTTGCCAGCATTTCCCCGTTCACTCATCAAACTAAATGCACCCAAGTTCCGCCTCCAACAGTGGCCGAACATTGCCCTTCGGATCTTCAATACACGAATCCGAGCGGAGGTGAGTCCCTACTCCAACCAAAGCACGCTGAACTCTGAGCAGAGGCAAAAGACGATTTGGGAGACAAGGCTAGCATCACGCCAGCATCCAGAAGCGGCACCAGAAACCGTTGTACTGGGGCACGCTATGGTCAGGCGGCCAAACGTCAATCCGAGGTACACCCTCAGTGCCTTCATGTCCACGTATGGGTAATGCCCAAGACTCTTATTTATCTCCTGCAACAAATAATTAATTCTTGCCTGGCGGTCCTTCCTTAGACAGACTCTCCCTCTCTAGTTTTTAGCCTACGTTAACCCCTTGCCCCTCTGGTTTCTTTATTAAGTGGCTCCCTCAACAAACTGGACCCTCCCCCATTCGGCTGTTCCTCTTTCACCGAGGGACTGTCCGCGAACTGGGGCGCTCCGAGCGCGGTTTAAAGAGTACCACTCCCACCATACACTGGAGATGCAGACCGCGATAGGCCTCGTCCTCAATGGAAGAGTCCATCACATACACGATGGGCGCATCAGCGCCGTAATGAACCCAAATGCGGATCTTATACATGTCACTCGCGGCGAGCAATACATCCATGATAGGGAAGGTCCCCTTTTGCACTGGCATTGACGTGGAACAGGTGGTCTTCCCTTTTATCTTCGAAAAGAAATCCGATATAAGGCCCTAGCGAGGAGTTATTCTACAACTGCTGGACTAGCACATTAATGCGCATTCACACCACAAACAGAGCATCGAACGGGAAGCCTTCCAATCCCTGTGGTTTATCCCCTTTTTCCCTGAGTACAATCAAACAAGACTGTTTGAACAGGGAATCGCCTCCGCCGTCCACTTTTTCCATCAGCTCCAGTCCTTGGGGTAAGTTCCATAGCCTACGCTTGGTTCCTCCTCGGCAGGCAATTCCACGGGGACCCCGAGAATAAGTGGCGTCTGGCGAAGTATTGTTTTCTCTTCCAGGTCGATATCTGATCTCGAAGTCAAATTCGGCCAGGTCATCAAAGGTTCTCTGCCAACTGGCTGTCCACAGTTTCATATAGCGTGGAGGTACACCAATGGGCGGTGGTCAGTAAAAATGATAAGCTGGCGACCATACAAGAATGCTTTTCAGTTCTTGAGCCTCATCGCATACCGGTCCACTCAACGCCTCGAATGAATAGAATAACCCTGTTTGGCGGGCCATTGAAAAGGACATAGTGAAAACGACTTATCAACCCGTTCCTGCATATACCCCTTCGATGTCTCTGAGTATGGCAACACCCCATTGCCGCGTAGGCTCGAAGTAATCCCAACTGGGACAACGTCAAAGCTTCTCAAGCAACCGGGGAGTAATCCGGAGAAAAGCAGCTATCACGACTGGTTATATCAGGCGGCCATCTTCAATTTCTGACAAGATGTTTCCATTCCTGCCGTTCCGATAAATTATCTAAAAACTAGCGGACATCCATTAATCCACAGTCATAGCAAAGACAATGGGCCGGGCGGATCTCCGAATGCTGTAGTGGAATAGTAAAATTATGTTGGAAAATTAAACCAAATCCAAAAATTTGCAGTCCTCAGGTAATGCAACACCTTTCTGGTAGTAACTGAGGTCCACCCTCCACAAATGTCAAAAGATGATGAACACCAGCTCGCTCCATAGTTAACCAGTGAGCACTTGCTTAGGTTACAACTTGACCCAACCTCTCCCAATTTTATCATCTATGCGCACGTTTATCCTACCAAATCAGGTGTGACCTGAAGTCGTCTATTCGTCATGATCCGGGAGTGTTATCTAATAGTAAATGAACGATCCTACCCGTAGGGAAGACCGCTCAACAATGCCTGACCTCACGTCTGGAATGCTGCAGGGGATGGTTTCCTATAAACCACGAAACTCCAATGCCTTAAAACTGGTAATGACCCTGGTAGGTGGAAAAGCGGTAGGAGCTCCCCACTATTGTGTCACTAATCTGACATTGAGGACAACCCTTCAAAGTCCGAGGAGACGTAAATACCTGCATACGCTGGTGAAGACTAAAACAAAATATAACTGCATGCGTCAAGTTTGGCATGGGGAACCTATGCTGGCTTCGTGACGGCGTTTTAGCCGCTGATAAATCAAATACAACATCACGTATTGTGCCATTTTTCTTCTTCACGTGGGAACCAAGGGCCGAAATCCACAGCTGAGGCTGCTCGGCTCGCATAATGTCCCAACACAGCACAACTTGACACCCTGGCGCTCGAATCTCATCCAACACAGGTGGCCGGGAACCTCCGCGGACGGAGCTGCCAAATGGGTGTTGGTATCGTACAATTCGATACGGTGAGACGTCAAAGCAGCACGTCTCACATCGAAATCCCCAACGCTAAGGACGGCTCTCTGTTTCAACAACAGCTGGTAAATTTGGTCCCGATCATCAGTGGTCAATCCCTCATCCTCAGCTCTGCTCAGCCATTCGTCCCTGGACACCCCTTCTTCCTCCATGGTCGCCAAATTCACGGGTCCAGCTCCCCCGTTCAACGATATAAGCAATAAACCCAGGTTGACCCGCTTCACCAACAACCTAACAGGTTTTGTACTAATGTTCATGCAATAAACCTCAAATAATGTTATCATTAAATCCCCATATGCCAAGACATGCATGATGTTTGCGGATCAAAGTCTCTGCCGAGAGTTTCCCATTCATCTACAAAAAGACTCCCACCTCTAAGACTATTAGTTAGGGGCATTTGAGGGTCGAAACCTACGGCAGCTGGAAACCCTGCTGGAGAGTGTTCTAGTTGCGTCAAACTCTGCAAATGCCACTGGCGGACTTTCCTGCCAGCTTACCAATGTCCATCTTAACACACGTTTCGCCGAACCATCGCCAATTAAAGCTATGAAAGAAAGAGCGACTTAATTGTTTCTAAGTGTTAATGGAGAATATTTTATTGTTTCAAATAAAAAAGAAACAAGTGTAGAATTTAATTCCTTGCAAGATACTCAAATAACGGCTCATTTCGTATGTTTAATAAATCACGTTATTATTAGTTAAGCACAATCTCATTCCCAGAGACTTCCAAACTGATGAGAAACCGTATGCCCTTCCTCTGCTTTCGAAGATTCCAGTGACTGCAAAGGTCCCCAGGGAGCAGATAATTGTCCTCGGCTTTACGCTCCCCCATTGATATCGGCTTATCTGCAACTCCCGCCCGAATCAGGGCTACATGGTAACCTAACGATCAGTGCGAAACACACAATCAAGGCACGCCCGAGAAAAACCTCTACATTCTCCCGTGGTGTGGCACGCTCCTACGAACAGTGAAAGCATGCGGGCAGCCTAAACGCTGTCCAATGAAACAGGTTCCTCCACATTTCCTCCGGGTTGTTGATATGCGGCATTGGCGCTTACCCAGCAATTATGGGGGCAGGCAGAAAAAATGTGGAACTTCAAATCCTATTCATTAAGAATTTTGGACTTTTTACGAAATTTGATCTTTTCCATTTTCATTTTTTTTCTTTACAGGTTGTTAAGAGTTTGTGCTCACGTGCAGAACGCCCCTAATCTAGGAAGGGGGTGTACATACCAATTTACGTTCCGAGCAGGACGGGGCAACACCAAGCGAGAGAATAGACTCACATTCTCCCCCCGATAAAGTTCTTAACCCCAGTCTGCGAACGGCTGGACCCTCGCTTTGTTTGGGCGAGATGCTTTCCCACTGAAAGTTATTGGTGTCTTTAGTATAAATAAATAACCTCTCAAATTAAAAACAAAAAAAAACATATATATACCATACCATTACATATATAATATACAAACAAATACACAAGCACATACATATAATATTATTTTGTGACTTTAAAATAGTATAGACTCACATCTTTTTGAAGAGACGATATCAATATTTTGCATCTTCCATCACTACTTATTACTGGTATTTATAATATATTATTGGATTATTGCGCCTATTCCAGACTTTATGACTAACTATGATTTGACACTATTATTTATGTTCTAACACTAATATTCTCCCTACTATGCCACGGCTACATTTCACTATATTAAAATATATTATTAGTAGTCACTTGTCACTACATCGAGGGCGCTAATATTATTATATTGGAGCAGCATGGGTCACAACGATCAAGAATTAATGAAAGGGTGGGTTTTAAGACACATACTCCCATACTTCCAGAAGAAGAGAAGTTGGTAAATTTTCTTCAAACGACTCGCATCGATTGCCATGGAGAAAAGCAGTTTTTGGTTAACAATTAAAGCGAGAGCTAGATTGGTGGTCAAGAGTTCCGGATGATTGTGATGGGATCAAAGGCTCATTACTGGCTTAGGGAAATACTGATTGAAACGTGAATTTATAATCGAAGGGAGTTATGGTGAAACATAATCAAGCCGGTGTTCAGAATTGGTTTTAGGAAATCATGGGTAATGTGTTAGGTTCTTTAATTAAGCTGTTCCAGGTCTGGAGAAATACTGAATGTTGAGCACTCCTTCTCGATGACCGCTGCCTGCATCAGTATGAGAGGACTCAACCACTCAACGGTGATGAACTGTTGAACACTCACCTAATAGATGATCTCAGCATTGTGGATGGGAAGAAGTATAACAGTCTCATGAGAAAGTAAGTAAGATATTCAAAGGAGGTGAAATCTGTTCTCTTAGGGGAGCAGTAGCAGAAACACAAATAGATGGTAGTACTAGGGGAGAGTAAGATTTTAAAAAGGCCACAGAACATTGAGACGAAATTAGAATTCCAAGATAATCTACAATGAGGGAGACGTGTCAGTACAGGAAGGGGGATGTAGAATGATGTATTATAATATAAGGAAATTGCGTAATTTAAGATCAGCATCTACGGTGCGGTTTATGGGGACTCCAAAGCCAGTTTAGCTCTGGAAAATTATTAGAAAAGTTATGAGGATTGGAAGATATTAAGGTTATTTGAAAAAAGAATCCCTGGCTAGCTGGGTCTCAGAACATTAATAAAACAGTTAGGTAGAGAAGTTAAGGCGAGGTGATTATTTGCCCATCAACAGC
>JABUQX010048229.1:17500-97500 GCA_015478945.1 Trachelipus rathkii
CTAAACGTGTGAGAAGTAATAGTAGAAAAAGAAACACAAATATTAAGTTTATAAAATCTATTATAAGGACGTTTCGATATATGGAAAAAAGAAAAGACAAATGGCGTGGTGGACAACGGTTGCAAGAAGCAGTCAAGAGAAAAATATGTTTTAGAAGATGGATGAAGACAAGAAGAATGGAGGATAGAGAAGCATATATAATGGTGAGAAATGAAACCGAGAGAATAAAAAGAATGGAAAAGGAAAATACATGGAAGAAGATTGGTATAGATCTGGAAGAGGACCTTGCGGGGCACTAGAAAATTGATATTTAATATGGTAAAAAACTATATGAAAGGAACAGCACCTCAAACATATGCAATAAAGAATGAGAATGAAGTGTTGTTACGGACCCGAGAGAGATTGGGGAAAGGTGGAGGAACCGTTTTGTTGATTTGCTGAATATACCAAATGAAGTGGGGACCATGGGGAGGTAGTGGAAGACGAGTGGCAGATCACGAACGAAGAAAAACGGGAAAGCACCGGGTGAAGATATGATACCGGGGGAAATCTTGAAGAATGAGGGAGGAGAAGGAAGTGAATTAATGGAAAAGTACTGGCGAAAAGAATGGATACCTAAAGAATGGAACAGACAATAATATGCCTAATTTTTAAAAAAGGTGATAAGGCAGACTCTAGAAATTACAGAGGAATTGCTTTGACACCACATATCGCAAAGATATATGAACGAATACTAGAAAAAAGATTGAGAGAGAAGTTGGAAGATAAAATGAACGAGTGGCAACATGGTTTTAGACCAAATAGATCAACTATTGATCTGATATTCGCTTTAAAGATGGTATGTGAAAAGGGTTGGGAATTTGATGTATTTGGCATTTGTAGACCTGGAGAAGGCTTTTAACCGTGTACCCGAGGGGAGCCATGTGAAATATACTTAGAACGAGAGAGTATGGGATACCGGAAAAGCTGAGAAGAGCAATAAAGAGCACCTATACGAATAGTTTATGCAAAGTGAAGATCCAGATGGACGATGGAGATTGGTTTGAGGTTGACATGGGGGTGAAGCAGAGTAGTGTTCTCTCTCCGATTTTGTTTATCCTGTTCATGGATTATTGTGGGAAAATGGTCCGGAGACGAGTGGATGGGAACTGTTTTTGGATACGCTGATAATCTTGCGTTGGTGGCGGAATCAGGGGAGGCTCTGCAGAGATTTATTGTAATGTGGGATGAAGAGTTGTGGGAGAGAGGAATGGGGAGAAGACGGAGGTGATGCTGATAAGTAAAGAGGAGGATGAAAGGAATATTAGAGTGAGGGATCAGGAATTGAAGCAGGTTGATTAGTTTAAATACCTTGAAGTTTATTTTGGGGCCGGAAATTTTAACATAGAATGGAAAAGTTTAATAATATATTAAGATCGCTATCTCCGTTACTACGAGACAAATGTTCCTCGAAGGGTTAAAATAATATACGTTTGTATACTACGACCTATACTAACGTACGGTCACGAAGCGTGGGCTCTAACCACAAAAACTAAGAGTGATATACAAGCATGTGAAATGAGGGTACTGAGATCAATAAAGGGAGTTAACGAGGAGGGATAGAATGAGAAGTGTTTATATAAGAGAGGAGCAGTATGCAATGGTACAAACATGTGAGGAGGATAGATACCCGAAGAAGTACTACAGATGAAGGCCGGATGGAAGACGCAGTGTGGGATAACCAAGAACCAGATGGAGTGATAACGTGAGGACGGCCATTGAGAGAAGAGGACGTGGGATGGAGGAGCTGGAAGAGTGGAATCTATGAGGACCGAATGCGGTGGAGGGGTTTCGTCCAGAACAGCTGACAAGCGTTCTACGCTTGCAGGAGTCTGCTGAGATTGGTGAGAAATAATATATATATATATATATATATATATATATATATATATATATATATATATATATATATATATATATATATATATATATATATATATATATATATATATATATATTTATTATATATAGCTATCCATATTTCTACTTCTAATTTCTTCAACCTTCCTCTTTGCCCCAAGATTGGGGGTAAGGTGCTGTACAAGCATCGGAAAAGAAAAGCAGTAGGAGAACATGACAAACGTCGAAAAGAAAGCCCAGCCTTACCGCCCCCTCTGTACCATTAATTAGTGAGAGCTCGTCACAGACAGAAACGGTGCTTTAAAAACTACGTTTGAAGCGTCTTTTTATGGGGACGTGGATGGCCTAGTGTTTAGAGCATCCGGTTGTTGTTAACTCAGCAACGCGGAGTCCAACGTTCGAATCCCGCTGACGAAGAGTAAAATCTTCTGTGACTCATTCATTTATATATATATATATATTACGAACAAAATTTGAGTTGGTTAAGGTTGTTATATATATAGATATATATATATATATATATATATATATATATATATATATATTTATTTATTTATTTATTTATTTATTATTACCAGCTCTTAATCCTGAGGTCAGGGAAAGTATTTGTGTGGTTAATGAAGTGGAAGGTGCAGGGAATATTTATGCCTTGATAGCAAGCCCTGCTTCAGCGCGACGTAGTCGGAATGATTGCCACCGGCAAGGCGTGGGTTCGCATCCTAGTACGCGGCTTTCCAATGCGAGAAGCATGAAGAGTGATTTGTTTGTGAATAGAATGTTCTGTTGTATGAGTTGGTTATGTGGTTGTGATGTGTGTGTATTGAGATTAGTGTAATACACTCTTGCCGTAAACTGCAATACTTAAATATTGCAGAAAATCTCCTACTAACGACAAATTTTTTGTGTCCGTTCACGTGGCCGAACTAGAACTCGAACCCATACTGAGAGGGAATCCTGTTCTTAAGGTGTGCCAAAAAGCTCGCCTTAACCCACTGAGCCAACGTGAATATATATATATATAAAGAAAA
Source organism: Trachelipus rathkii (assembly GCA_015478945.1). Taxonomy (NCBI): domain Eukaryota; kingdom Metazoa; phylum Arthropoda; class Malacostraca; order Isopoda; family Trachelipodidae; genus Trachelipus; species Trachelipus rathkii. The sequence goes on from JABUQX010048229.1 coordinate 20,428, forward strand.
GATATATATATATATATATATATATAAGATATATATATATATATATATATATATATATATATATATATATATATATATATATATATATATATATATATATATATATATATATATATATATATATATATATATATATATATATATATATATATATATATATATATATATTTATGTTTAGAAATAAAAAGAAAATAATAATGAAATAATGTAAACGCGTTTAAATACTCCGAGTATTGAAGATATGTTGCTTCACATTTATTAGTTCCAGTTACTCTGATCGGTATAGTCGTAGGCTGAGCTTAGCCTAGCAACAAAATTTAGATGATAAAAATATAGTCTGTTGATTATGTAAAGTTAGGGCCGGTCGATAGTTGCACGTTGTCTATTTCTCCATTGTGAGAGCCCATTTAGGTGGTTTCTGAATATTTCTTCCACGATAAGTACATATTTGACAAAATCATCTACATAATAAATACCAACAAATGAAATAAATAAAATAAGAATAGGGACAAATTGTACAATAAAAAAAAAACAAGATGGCTGCTGTTCGCGAAATCAAACCTTAATTAATAAGGCTCAAGGTTGGTTCACCGCTACCTTGCCTAAGAGCAAAATTTCTTCCAAGATTTTTGCGACTTCAAGATTTCCTTTAAACAAAAGTAGTCTCAAGGAGCGTTCATAAATTCGAATTTCCGTTAAGGGTGGGATCTGAAGTGATACTTGTCCAAAGGTAGAAAAAAGGACTGTTAATGAATATGGGCCTCAGACTTGATCGCTATGTTAATTTCTTCATGTACTCACCGTTAATATATAGAACACACTTATCTATATTTTCTTCACTATTTCAGACTTACATACTAACATATTGACACGTCATGTCTATAGCATTTCGGCATTTGATTTGGATGGCTGGGTGATATATAGTATTTAAAAGAAATTGTAACTAATTGAATAGAGTCCTTTGTTTCCCATTGTGTCATTTTTGGTACTTTTTTTTAGTAATAGTAGAGCAGAGGGGTGTCACCCCCGATTTTTATGAAAATCACAGGATATACTCTAAAAAAAATAATAATGAAGAATAGTGAAAATGAAAATCGGCGGTCTCTAGGAAAAAAAGCTACAGCCTCTCAAAGTTTGAATTTTCCCATAGGATTTTCTTATAAAAGAATATATATATATATATTTATATATATATATATATATATATATATATATATATATATATATATATATATATATATATATATATATATATATATATATATATATATATATATATATATATATATATATATATATAGTAGAAGGGAAAAGATGTTTTTAAAAAACCAAAACCATTGTTTTTTTTAAATAAACCAATGGTTTTTTGGTTTTTATGGTTTTATGCTATTTTGATGGTTTTAAATGTGGTTTTATTAGTTTTTAATAGATTTTAAAGGCAAAAATCACTACTGAAAACTTTTTTCACATAAAGAACATATTTTTAAATTCCTAATGTACTTTTAGATTCTTACCTTCAAATTTTTTTATTAACTGTAAACTGGTGTAAAATTATTATTATTTTTGTTTTTTACAGACCCTAAAGTAAAAAATAAGGGGTATATTATAATATATAAACTCCCATCATAAAGAAGGTTACATTTTATTATTTCAAAAAAAAAAAAAAAACGCATAAAGAAAAGTTTATTCAAATAACTCATAATATCTTGCCCCATAATACTGGATCAAGTATCTGAATTTGAATATTTAGAATATATATATATATATATAGAATATATATATATATATATATATACAGTTATATATATATATATAGGTATATGTATATATATATATATATATATATATATATATATATATATATATATATATATATATATATATATATATACGGTATATATATATACATATATATATATATATTTGGTATATATATATATATATATATATATAGTTATATATATATATATATATATATATATATATATAAAAAGAATATATATATATATATATATATATATATATATATATATGGTGGTATAGGAGAGAGAGAGAGAGAGAGAGATATATTCATCATTAAAAGTCGAAACTGAAATTATCTTTAAGAATTTTATACAAATCCCCTGCTTTAGCTGTTCAAAACCTATTTCTAATGTTGTTGTGCATAAGTCCAAAGTTTGAAAATACCCTTTCAACATTAGTAGTTGATGAAGTTTTGTTTAATGGCCATGTTTATTATTTTATATATGACGTTCTCATCTAATTTTTCTTGAGAGATCTGTACCAAGATAAGGAGTCATTACTGTAGACAACAGAGACTCATCAAATAGGTAACTTTTATGAAATGGAGAGAATTTGTTTTAATTTGGTTCCATAAATCACTGTTGAATACTCATCCTCTTGAAGTACTGTGGTCTGATATCTTGCCAAAATACTACAATAAGTGAGCTTCTGTTACCGCCTGATGATACCTCCTTTTACTTTGTTTTAAATTTTTTTTTGTGGTGGGTGGATTAAGCTGTTCTAGCTCCATATTCATATTTTCCAAATATAAACATCATCACTTAGTTTACAGTCATTGCCTTCTAGCTTGTTGATGCTGTGGCCACACACTCCACAAATGAGTTTTATTATAATCTTTTGAAATGTGGCATCGATGGGTAGAAAATGAAATCCTCAAGACCTCGAAACAAGAATCATGTTTTAAACATGTTAAATTTACAAATATATATATATATATATATATATATATATATATATATATATAGCAGTTATATATATATATATATATATATATATAGAGTATATATATATATATATGGTTATTGTTATATATATATTTAATCATTCTCACAATAATATAAAATCAGCAGAAAATTTTTTTATTGCCTTTCAGTTACTCTTCGATTGAAAAATTGAGAAAACCATATCAACATGCTAAAGAAAACCATTAATAAATACATTTTTTAAATATTTTATGCATGGTTTTTTTTATGGTTTAAACCATTGGTTTTTTATGTGGTTTAAACCATGGTTTAAACCAATGGTTTAAACCAAATGGTTTAAACTATCCCACCCTATATATATATATATATATATATATATATATATATATATATATATATATATATATATATATAATATATATATATATATATATATATATATATATATATATATATATATATATATATATATATATATATATATATATATTTAAAAATCACAGAATATAATTTAAAAAATAATGAAGCTTAAAAAAACGAAAATGATTTAAGTCATTAGGAAAAAAAGTTACAGCCTCTCAAAGTTTAAAATTTTCCCATAGGCTTTTTTATAAAAAAAAATTAGTGGGCCTCGTGCTCGTTTTAGGGTCATCCTAGTTCAGGTTATGATAAGATTTCTTAATTCTACATAGATTTTCTCTGTGTATACCTAACAAAACTTATCATAACCTGACTTAGAGGGCCTGAAATGAGACCTAACCTTGACGGATCAAAAGTGAAAAGTCTATGGAAGTTTTAACAACTTTGAGAGGCTGTAACTTTTTTTCCTAAAGAGACCGCCGATTTTCGTTTTCACTATTCTTCATTATTATTATTTTTAGAGTACATCCTGTGATTTTCATAGAAATCGGGGGTGACACCCCTCTTCGCTACTATTACCTTAATTGGAAATCTAAAGGTGGTTATCTCATTTCGTGTTTAAATTTGAATCAATATTTGGGAACAAATTGTTTGCTGAAGTAACAAATTTGTTCTTGGATTTTTAAATTTTGTAGTAAATTTTTAATTGTTATTTATTTATTATAGAAAACATTACACTATGTAAAATATACCTCATATTAAAACTAACTAGTGTTGGAATATTAACACATCTCATCGTTCTTATTCTTAAGAAGGTTGAAAAGGTTGTACTGAAATTTATCATGGCGAAATGTACTTATTATAAATTGTTAAAAATTGAAGTTAAAGTACTTTTCTTTTAATACCGTATTTTTTTATCATCACAGTTTGCACTTAAACTTGCAACATAACTTCAGCGCAGCCGTCACACCAATTTTCATCTGCTAGTCTGTTACTATTATATTTCTCAACACTTTTTTTTATACTGTTCTATTTTGTCACTTCATTTCCGTGTTTACATAAAAAAAAAAAAAATTAAATCTGTTTTGAAGAAATTCAGGAAGTCATCTTTGTTCTTTTATTTTTGGATTTATAGTTTAAATAATCTCGTATTAAACTTAACTTTGAAGTCTGAGATTGCTTATTATAATATGCTTTTGAGTTATGTTTATTTGCTATATATTTTAAAAGACTGTTTGATCTCTTAAAATATTTTTATAATCTTTTTTTTCAAATTGTTTTATCAGCAACTGCATATTCTGTTAGATAACATAATCATAAAAATAATCTTAGGGTAACTTTGCAAAATTCTCCTCTTATCCACGAATTTTCATAGAAATTGAAAGATATTTTAAAATACATTTTAAGCTACGGTATACATTTTAGGATTTTGGAGCTGAAAATTTACAAAGGCGAATTTAAATTTTGATATTTACTCGGTTATCTTCATTATAAATGTTTTGGATGTTTTATTTTTTTATCATCATCCCACAGGGAGCTAAAATTAATTGTTGCCAGTAAATTTACCTTGGGAAAAATATATATGTATATATATGATGTACGAATATTTAATATACAATTTTCTTGTATATCAGACACTTTTTTTTTTAATTTTATCCTTTATAATTAATTATTCATGTCATTTGCTTATTGTAATCATGAATTCTTCCTTCCTTTCTTCAAACTGAATACCACATTTACTCATTTAGATAGATATAGACATTGTTTGCATCTTAGGGATTTTAATGTAGGAAAACAAATAATCTTAAAATATCTTTTTATAACTGCCAGTTTCTAGATGTTATAATTTATTGTTTATATTTGAATCGAGAGTCCTCTGTAAAGTTAATAAGCAGTTCGCTAATTGACAATCGATACTTTTGATATTGTAATCCAAGTTAATAGAATGTAAGATTTGTGTTAATTTTATTGTTAAATTTATTATTTTAAATTATATTTTACATAACTTCCATTTGATTCGTGAGCTCATGCATGCTTCCTTTGGTTGGCTTTAGGGAAAATTTAATTATATTTAATGTACAGGTGTAAAGGCTAGTCTATTATTGGGAATAGTTGTATATAACCTATTATTATTATTATTATTATTAATAAGATAACACAAATTTATTCAAATATACTATACTATACTTATTATGGTAGAAAGCTCGTACGATAGATCTCAAATTTTTTGTAAATTATATAAACTTTAGAGGTATTTTAGATTTTTAACTTTGAGCCAGTATAGATTATATCTTTGTTTGCTAAATCAGATGTAATTAACCAGGTAGAATTTCCTTTTAGAGAAAGAAAAAAAAAAGCTACAATTTTTTAATAAGGTTTTAATTAAAAAGTTTTCTTAGTTAGAAGACGTAGTAGTATCATGATTATTTATTTATTATATTATTAATAAAAGATTCAATATTAACTTGTAGTATTTTCTATTTTAAAGTTGTAATTAAATTGAATTCAATAAGAGTTACGATTAAATTTGTCACAATTACTCATTTCCGGTTACTCGTATTTAAAAATTATATTAATTTTAAATTATTTTTTTAAGGACTTTGGAGCAAGGTTAACAGTTTGCATTGAAATGGTTTTTTTTTTTGTGCACCGTTACAAATGAACGATAAAAATGTAAAATTTAACAACCCACAAATTAAAATTTTTTGGGTTAGAATTTAACATTTTTCTCGTTGAAATATTGTCAAGTTGTTTGGTGCAAATGCGCTTAAAAAAATGGTGGTGAAAGGTGTTAGACCAGAGCTTCCTCTTGTTAGAAAATGTTAAAATATTTTATGGTTACTAATTATATTTAATAGTCTCTTTGTATTTTGTAATAAAATTAAATTATTAGTCATTCCAATTTTAATTTTAAATAGCCCAAAGTCAGAGCTGCTTAGATTAATTAGATAGCACAAAGTGCGGCTTCAAGTGCCTTATTGAATTGTGGGCCTTAAAACTATTGTAGTTTAATAATATATATATATATATATATATATATATATATATATATATATATATATATATATATATATATATATATATATATATATATATATATATATATATATATATATATATATATAATTATTATTATTATAATAAAAATTTTGAAATAGCGTTACTATAGTGAGATTAATTGTACTTATTATTTTGTTCCATAATTAAAATTGAAAATAAAATTGTCCATTGCAGAGAGTTTGGTCTATCCTTGCTTCAATTCTCGGTTTCTTTTAACTTGAAGTTTCTCTAATTTCACAGAAAGAAACCAAGGATCGTATTTTAAAGATTGTTAGAATATAAATATGTTGGAACACACTCTTTATTCCCATGTCACAGGATTTAATACTGATTATCATCATTTTGGATTGTGCTTACTCAAGTTACTCGATAAAAGTTACATTTCAGGAAATTTACGAGCTATTATTGAATATTAATATTAAAAACTTTCCATGATTACATTTTTCACTTTCATTTGTAGTAACGTCTAATTGGTCAGGTCGAGAGCCAACGATAAACCATTAGCCGAATCCATGAATGAGGTAAATTATAGGTATAGAACGCTATTATGAAAGACTCTCTAGCAAATAAACCAACCTACCAAGCATTACTTTGAATAACCTTAGCTATTTTGATGTAATATATTCCATTAAAAATGTGGTTTGAAAGGTCACTTAATCGTTGTTAAAATAGGCCCATTTTAGTTAGTCATTTGAATTTCAATAGTGAAATAAAACAACTTGGGTTATCCCCCACCCACCACCGGGTGCCTTGATAACGACTTTCAACCGGTTTTTCACAGGATCTGATTAACGTAAAGATAATCTTGTGGAAAATTCTCCCAATCTTCCTGGTAATCGTCTTAAGGTTCCATAGTGATGCAGGGGCAACTTTGTCGAACTCGTTTCTTCAGTTAGTTTCATAGATGCTCGGCGAGGTTTGTGTCGGCCAATGCATAACAGAGATATCGACGTGTTCTAGGTACTGATATACATTGTGCAGGGTATACAATATGGCATTATCGTACATTAGCATAAATTTCGCGCCGAAAAAACCAACATGTAATTTCGATGCAGGGTTGGCAGTGAAACTATTGCGAGATCCATCATTAGGTCCAACAGTGAGACTAGGTCGGTTTCGCTTCTAATCAAATGCCGATCCAGACCACACGGAAACCTCCTCCGTAGTGGACTCCCTCTCTCTCTGAGTGTGCAGTAGACCCTTTCACTTCCATCATCATCATTGAGATCAATCCGTCTCAAGTCTCAACCTAGAGGAAAATGGCCACCATAGTTCCAACGTTCAATTCGCTTAGTCCGGCACAAAACCGTGATTTTCAGGGTAGTCAATTGCGGTTAGTTTGCTAGTTGATGGGGTATCAAGTTTCTCTCGCAATCTTTGCGTCACAGTCCACTCACCAACAGCCAACCTGTGTACGTTACGAAACTGCTGTTGTAGTTGCACACCAGTGAAGTAACTGGTTCGTAATGACATGATAAAGCAGTTGTGTCATCGTTGCCCCGACCTCTCCAGTGTTCACCGGCCTCTAGAAACCTTCGGTAAACACGAACCACTGAATTGCCTAAATTATAACCTAGCCAATATGTGTGAAGTGCAACAACTCGAGCGGTTTTAGGTCGAGAAACCGGATGGAACCAATTTTCAGTGCATGGGGGGGGGGGGGTGGCACGTTAAAAATAAATTTTTTCCAAATTTCCTTGCTTCATTCTCATTTCGTTTCCTCACTTTGAATCTATCCTTATAAACGGTTGGAAAGGTAACTGTAATACTCTTATAATGGCGATTATCTTACAAAAATGAGGCGACCTTACAAACTATATTTTTAATGTAATATAATATTTAAACATAAAATGGTTATTCATAGTATGTGTTTTTGCTCGCGAATGTACAGTAGATCTGGGATAATTTTTTAATTGCAAATAGATTCTTTTTAATGGAAAGAGAATTAAAACCACAAATCTTCAAATCATTCATGCAAAATATATTGACAATATGCAAAAATAATCTCTATAACATCAATATAAAATCAGTAATGTGTAGGCTTACAATTATTGGAATGGCAAGTTCTACATAAGCTTCGTAAGTATTTATAGCCTACACAACCATAAAAAAAATGTTCTACAAAAATATATATATGAATTAACACTTAACTAACTTAAACATACATAACAAAAAAGAAATAAACATATACCTTGTAGATTTAAGTTTTTTTTCTGTCTTTCATGGAAACTAATATTAAATATATATATGAACTTATAGAATTATTTAAACTAAAATAGAAACCTACCAATAGTGTTAGAGATTCAAAATACTAATAAGAAAAATAAACGATAACAAATTTCATTGTGAATTGCATTCTAAATTAATATTTAGAAAAAAATTGTTAATTTTGCGACAAAATTTAAAAATAAAAAATCATTTTAAATTTAACATTAAAATATTTAAAACGTTCTGTACTGTCAATTTATTGCCCCATAAAAAGAGTTCTAAAAACATACCTATGAACTCTGCAATGAATGTCAAAAAATAAAATTGTTACAAACTAATATTTGTACTTGACAAATTTTTTTTATGGTAAATATACACTAAAAAAAAATTAGACCAGCTAACTAATGCTAGTTTCTTGGAATTAGCATAAATTTTTTTTGATATCTAATAGATATTTGTTGCCGGGTTATTTGTTCAATATATCATTAGTGATATCAAATAACATCGTTTAGTCATCACATTGTTGCATCAACAAATTATTTTTGTAACACCGGTAGGAAGGTAAGTACAAGAAAAAATTGCTTTCATATATATGAGAGAGAGATAGATGGTTTGGTCATATTGAAAGGATGAATGATATTCGGTTGGTTAAGCATATGTATAGAGGTGAGTGTGTTGGGAGACCTAAGAAAAAGTGAACTGAGGCAGTAAAGAAGTGCCTGAAAGATATAACACGAATTTGGTTCAAGTGAGAAGAATAGAGTATAATAGGATTGAATGGCGGGGTTTTGTGAGGGGACATGAACCCTTACAATGAAAAGATATCACAGTGGGATTCCGTCGCGGTGTTGTGAAGCCCTATGATGAATTTTTGGCTGCGAAGGGCTCGCGCTTTCATATTCTTCTATTCTTTTCGTACATGTTTTGCACCCTACCCCCATCTGTGGGGACTTGTAGGGAGGATAAAGAAAAAAAGAAATATATATATAATATTATATATATATATATATATATATTATATATATATATATCTTATATATATTATATATATATTTATATATATATTATATAATATTATATATATATATTATATTATAATTATATATATATTATATATGTTATAATATAAGGGGGGGGGGAGAACGTAGCTACCGGAAATGCACCTTGCCTCCATTTGCGATTTCGTGAAAGAATAATGAAACCAAAGAATGTATGTAAAGATATTCATAATAGAAAATGGTAAACATAGTTCTATATCTCACATATTAGCTTTAAACCTGCTACCTCAAGATGATGCCCGAGTGAGTTTGACTGGCGTTGCCGTTAGTAAGAATAGAAACTACGGATTCTTACCAAATGGGCAACCGTTAGGGTTCAGCAAAGGGTGCAACAATTATGATAAGACAGGGAGGGGAGAATTAGCTTAAAAAAGATGCCTTGTCAGCATCGTCTAAACATTTCAACATAACAAGCAGACATTTATTCTTTCCAACATGTTCATGGTCTTATATTTTTATCAACACTGGCTAAGGAACACCACCGCAGCATAGCTAGAGTCTGCAAGACACTTAAAATCACAAAGTATAGTATAGAAATTGTGTGATGAAAACAGAATATTGTAAATTATTGAATGTTGCATAAATGAACTTGAAATAATAGAATCAAGGATAACCTTTTACGCTATCAATCCTTCTGGAAAAATAGAAGAAACGATTAAAACGGTTTGGAGGGGAGGGGGGGAGTGGTCTTGCTTTGTCTTTTTTTTTCTTCTTTTAATAAAATTTTCAGTCTATATCTAGGGCCACGTTTTTTATATCATGTGTTACACTTTAAAACTTAAATACCGCCAACATCAGTAGGTCATAATTACAAAATAAGATACCAGAGAGGAGGTAAAACGAGAGTATCAATTATTGATGGTAACATCAAGAGTGGACGGGTAATAAGGCTAAAAAAGTGTACATGTCTTCAAATTTGTAAGTTGAGACAAAATTTAAAAAATTAGTATTTTATAATTTAAATTTTGAAAACCTTTTAAAATTCTTGTAACTATGATAGGATAGAGTATGGAATAAAAAGCAAACACTCATGTTTCTGACAGATATAACTAAAAAAATATTTTAAAAATTATTTTAATAATATTTTTGATAGAGTTTCAAACTTTGTACTTCATGCACAAATTCAATTAAATATCAAAGGCAAGGAATGAAAGCTTATGTATTCTATAATACTGGTCCATTTTGAAGCTTTAGACCACCGTTTCTAAACCGGGGTCCACAGCTTTGAATAACTGAATATTTAGAATTTTACTAACCTACAAATACATATTTTTAAATTTAGGAATATTGCATACGAGTGTATGGTGGTCCACATATGTAAAGTTAGGACTCGGGAGGGGGGGGGGGGGTCAGCCGAAAAATAATGTTGGGAACCCCTACTTTAGACATTCATTTTCAATTACTTCGAATGCAAATAATTTATAAAGAACGGGAAAATACTTGTTAAAAACAATGACTCGTCCATCAAAATACAAAGGGACCTCAAAACTCTTTTGAAGAAAACTCAACCTTATTTAACAAAACTTAGGTTAACTGGACTAACTTACAAACTATCCTGGCCAAAGTTAACCTACAATTAACAGTTTCCATAACAACTCCTTTGGCGGTCGAAGATGCTAGCGAGACTTAAAATATAGGTTTAGCAAATGTAAAAATAAAAAAATCACAAAAGGCACTTCATATCTCCAAAAGTGAGCCCTTTTTTATAATATATATATATTATATATATATATATTATATATTTTATATATATATTATATTATATATATTAAATATATATATTATATATATATATATAATATATATTTTTATATATATATACTAATATATATAATATATATATATATATAAATTGTTATGATCACAAAAAGAACTGAGATCCAAAATTAACAAATCCCAACACTATGATATAGTATTAAAGAGAATCTCAAAATGTAAGAGTCTTATTATTGTAATGAACTTGCATATCGCTGGCTGGTGGGAAGAAAATATACTAAGACAAGTCCAGAAATGGCGCCAGACCTTGAAAAAAAAATATATATATATCTTTAATATTATATAATAACTATAATATATATTATATTACTTATATATACAATATAGTATAATATAATATAGTATATCTATACTAATATACATATATATATATATTATACTAAGTAATATATTTACATATATCTATATATATTTTGGATGGCGAAATGAATATTCTGTCAAAATGATTAAACAAAAATAAATATAACTAATGTCCTTACATTATAATATAGTCTAATATTAATAGAAAATCATATATTATAAAGAATAATTCGTTCCTTGAAGACGAGCAAAATTCAGAGTTACTAAAGCTAAAGTGGGACGGATTCAGCAAAGATAATGGGGTAAACGCTTTAGAAGGAGTATCATCGGACCATAAAGTAGGAAAATGATGACGGCGAATGGGTTCAATTGGGGACAATCAATGAGATATGATGAACAATTACGGGGTATTGCCGACGGCAAAATTTACAGACGGGAGGAGGGTCCTGTGGCATGTAGTGACTGTGAGTGGCTACTACCGGTTACGTGCAAGCGTTTTCGTCGGTGAGAGGAAGACCAATGTTCGGTTTATATTTCTTTTATAAGATTTACAGCACCTCGCTGATCACTCGTCCAGCAACTAACCTGCCAACAGAGCGGAGAGAGGATAGTAATCAGTTGATGGGGGGCGACCTTGTCGAATGGCATCCTTGAGATACCTAGAACAGCCCCAAAAAGAAGAGGCAGCCATTTTGGCGTCTCTGTCAGCAGTTTCGTTACCAGTTACCCGTACGTGAGAGGGGTCCAGCATAGTATGATTTGTTTCTTACGAGAGTGGGCAGTGAGAAATTGTTGTACAACGGACACCATTGTGTTTTTGGAATAGGAGACTTTAAGCACCTGGAGGGCGCTAAGTGAATTCGAAAAAAAGACAAGATTGGTCTTCGCTAAGGAATAAAATTCAAGATGGGGCAATCATTACAGCCATTAATTCTGCCGTAAAAATTGAAGCGTGATGGGGGAGGGTATGGGAGAGGTTGCGATCAGAAAAGACAGCAGAAGCACCCACAATGTTCCCTGTTTTAGGTAAACGGAGTAAATCTACCGTGAACTGCGGATTGAGGCAGGAATGATGCCTTTAACAAGGCAGCAGGGTGGCTAGATTTGGAGGGAGAGGTCAGGACCAAACAAATGGTGGGAACAGGAAATAACCAAGGTGTATACCCTTCATCATAAGAGAACGGAAACCCTTTTGCAAAGGGATGTTGAGAAAGTTAAGAATTTTATAAACTGTGTTTGAAAATGGGAAGTAAGGAGGATTCTGAGGTATCTCTCGCAGAATCGGTGTTAGAGCAGATGGTATTGGAGTTTGAAAGCGAATATAACTTGTGCACATGATGTATTCCCTTCGAAGATATAGTGGCATTACATCAGATTCAACTTTAGAGCTCACCTGGGGAGACTATCGGAAGGCTCCAGTGGAGATACAGATCGCCTCGTTTTGGGTGGGATCTAACAGAGGTAGTAGAGTTGGGAGGTCTGACCATATACTACGCAGCCGTAATCCAGTTTCGATCGGATTATGGCGATGTGGAGACGTAAAAGGGACTTGAAATCAGCACCCCAAGATTTTGAGGCGACATGACGTAATAGGTCAAGCACGCGATGACAAGTCGTTTTCAGGAGTTTAATGTGCGGTGCGTACGTTAAGTGGTCATCTAGAATGAGTCCTAGAAATTTTACTTGTGAAGTTACAGGAATTTGCAAACCATATAAGGTTAGGTTCGCGGGAGGAAGGTAGCAGGTTCTTCGATTCTCATTTTTCTTAAAAAAATACAGCTGAGTTTTTTTGTGGGTGAGAAATGAAAGCATGGGAATTACCCCCCTGTGAAATATTCTCAATAGCTAGGTGAAGTTGACGTTCAAGGATTGGCAACCTGGAACCGGCAATATATAGCGCAAAGTCATCAACGTAGAGAGAAAATTGACTGTCGCTGGGATAGAAGTAACGATGTCATTGAATGCGAGAGCAAATAGTAATACACTTAAAACACTACCCGCGGAACACCTTCATCTAGAGTAAAGTGGGGTGATAGAATAGAAGAGCACCGCGAACCTGGATGGATCTATTTGACAGAAGGCATTTAATAAAAAGAGGGAGTTGTCCTCGGAAACCGAGCGAGTGAAGTTTAAGGAGAACCCCAGTTCTCCAAGTTGTGACATAAGCTTTTTCTAGGTCAAAAAAGACACCAAGAACCATACCACCAGTTGAGAGTGCTTCCCGGATGTCATGATCCAGTTTTAACAAAGGATCCGCGGTCAAATGATTTTTGCGGAAACCAAACTGGAAGTTTGAAAAAGCTTGGCGTCTCTCCATAACAGGGAGAAGGCGGCCTGAAACCATTTTTTCCATTAATTTACAAGTAGGACAGGTTAGCGAAATTGGCCTTTGGTTGTCCACCAACTTTGGATCTTTAACAGGTTTGGGATAGGGATTACAAAAGTTGTAGTCCAAATAGATGGAAAAGAGGATTCGATCCAGATTCTGTTATACAAATCCAGCAAAAACGCTGATGCAAAAGGGTGAATATGACAGATCATTATGTAAGAAATCGTGTCTGGGCCAAGGGCATCGTCTTTGCTATTCGCTAGTTGTTTGATACTCTGCAAGTGTGAAAAGACGGTTATAGGTATGATCTTCCCCTTTCGCTGTTGAAAAATCTGGCGATGCAGGGTTAATTCTCAATTTTTGAAAAGCTTCAGGCTAGCGAAAAAAGCTCGGGTAGCTAGCAAAACTATAACCTAATGCATCTGCAACAAATGCTGGAGCAGAGATCGTATCGGCTATATCGGGCCCATAACGAAGGAAGGGGGAAGTAAAGAAAGAATAATAATAATAATAATAATAATAATAATAATAATAATAATAATAATAATAATAATAATAATAATAATAATAATAATAATAATCGTTAAGTAAGTAGACTGCAACAGAAAATATATTTCATAATTTTTTTAAGAGAAAAAATAAACCTGCATTAAAAAATTTATATACCCCCAAGACAAGTTTCGAATTCTTTCTTACCTTAATATGAATCCAATTTTTGGATAGAAAATGGCAAAAGCAACGCAGATTGACAGAGTTACAAAATTTATTATAGTAATCTGTTTCCAAGTGTGCAGAGTTCCAGGACCGAACAAGTAGGATAAGAGTTGACTTCTCAAGAAGTAGGAGAGCAGAGGATAGACAGTAGTCATTTGGAACAGCAAAAATAATCTTGCTACTGCTAGAGCTAAATTATGGGGCGGAAAATTATCCAAAAAGTTCTGAAAGTAATATGAGGCATTCATTAAAAATGTTTCAAATCTTAACCTAAAATTTTATGCATATAAATATAATCGTTTTCTTTCAACCGGATTTGTTGTATGTTCATTTATTTGTTCTTAAGTATGAGTAAAAGTAATGGAATGGAAAAACAGGAAGTATAAAGTAAAAACTTTCAATAGCAATTATGTGTGTGTGTGTGTGTGTGTGTTGTGTGTGTGTGTGTCTGACCTATTGAGAAAGGGAAAACAACAACAACTACTACTACTACTACTACTACTCTGTATATTCTTGATTTTGAAATAAAAACGGAAACAAAATTAACTAAACCATTCAAACTTTTTGAACAAATAAAAATAAAACATCATTTAAAAGGTATTTTTAAACAAGTTTAAACGAATCTAAATAAAATTACAATTACATGATCTGAAAAGTTAAGAATTTAAACTCTGTGACGCTCACACAAACTACGTTTTACACATAGATGTGTACAGATATATAATGTATATGTATACTTATCAAAATTAGGTATATTAGATTTTTGTAAGAGTATGGATGATGTCCCCTAAGCAGTACCCCCTTCTGAGTATCTACGATGCTGTAATGGATCTTAAAGAATTCGCTAAGTCGACATAATCAACATGTATATATATTATCAGCACCAATTTCAGTTCGGTCTAAAGGGGAACAGATTTATGTTAAACTTATTTGCAATGTCAACTAACAGACCTTCAATACAAAAATGATTTTGCCTTCATCACTTTCCTAACGCAAGTTTGAGTGAAGCGCTTAATAATCCATTGAAAGCAAGCAAAAAAATTTTATGAAGAGAGCCGCTTACTAAAATATGCAAAAACTGCACAAATCTACTGATTTTATTTTTAAAAATCTGATACAAAAAGAGATTTCACAAGTCCTTATTTGCTTGAAAGGGAATTCTTAAAAAAAAAAATGTGAACATGAAATACCATGGAAGTTGCATAATGAAAATAAGGCGTTGAGTATTATTAATAAGGCGGTATTAGGATCGTAATAGGTAACGTAAAACGCATAGGGAAAACTTAAAGTCAGATAGAGGATCAGCAAAACGTTCATCTGTTCTGTGTTAAAAAAGCAATGGAGGTTATAAAGTCGTAAAATTGCTACTGAATTTGTAACTATTCAGGTTGCTAGTCATATTTAAATATTGCCGTGGATCGGTAAAGTTATTATAGATACAAATTAGGAAAGGGAACCGATCAGTGTGACCAATGGACCACTTTAATAAGGGAACGAAGGAACAAGCAAAGAGTAATTTTCAATTGAGTGAATGTAAACAGCTTGAAGTTGTTTCAAAGTAAATTGTACCAGTGTACAGAAGGGACAAGTAATTTTAGTAGAACCATTAGTAAAGTGAATTAAAGTTCAAAAGTTCCGGATCTGGTGATATGAGATACAAATGGAATACTGCTCTTACAAAAGGAAGAGATATTGGTTTCAACACCATGGTTAATCTCATTTTAAAATTTACCTCAGAACATGTATAAATGTTAGACTACACTATGAAAAAACTTTTCATATTCATGTATTTGAAATGCAGAGAGAAATATTATCCAAAATACATCATCAAACTACTGTCAGAGAACCGAACATGATAAGAGACCTAGAGAAGTAGTAATTGTTCTTCACTATCCTACTTTGTGTGAACACCAAATGAAAGAAATCTTTACAATAAAATAAATTGGACGTGCATCTGTTCACTTAAGAACCCCATATCCAGCTAAAAATGTTCTTTAAGATGTGATACACACAATATTCCTAACATATTAAAATTATAAACAAATATTTAAAAACACTTGGGAAGTAATAGTAAAAATTTTCTTCAATTTACATTTAAAACCCAGCAATTTTAAAACGAATCAAAATCACTGGATAATTTTTACGTTCTACAAATTTATTTTAAATACTGACATATTTATAATAAAAAACAAAAAAATATTACGTGCAATATTATCATAGTCAAACATCATTGATAATTATGGCATTATAAGCATAAAGGTTGAAAGAAGATAATTTTGACAAAATAAATATATAAAGTATAATAATATATATATATATATATATATATATATATATATATATATATATATAATATATAATATATATATATATAATCTCTATTTGTATTTATATATATATATGTATAATATGCTATATATATATATATATATTATATATATATATATATATATATCTATTATATTATAATATATATTATATAAAAAAAATAGATACAAAAAAAAATATATATAAAAAAAATATATATATATATATATATATATATATATATATATATATATATATATATATATATATATATATATATATATATATATATATTATATAATATATATATATATATATATATATATATATATATATATTATATATAGCTATACATATATATATATATATATATATATATATATATATATATATATATATAATATATATATATATATTTCTTTCTTTTCTTTTCTTCACCTTCCTCTTTGCCCCAAGATTGGGGGTAAGGTGCTGTACAAGCATCGGAAAAGAAAAGCAGTAGGAGAACATGACAAACGTCGAAAAGAAAGCCCAGCCTTACCGCCCCTCTGTACCATTAATTAGTAGGAACAGCTCGTCACAGACAGAAAAATCCACCCTAGAGCATCATGGGACCGCGACGGACCCTCACTATGGTAAATCGTCAATGTAAGGGTTCATCCCCTGCCCAGGTGGGCCACAACCATGCCCCCATACAAAACCCCGCCATTCTCTCCTATCATGCACCTTTATCTCGCCTCTGCCAAACTCACATTTCTTCTCCTTCAGACATTCGTTCACCGAATCAATCCACTTTCTTTCGGTCTCCCAGCCGGTCGGTGCCCAACACACTCTGCCACTATACATCCGCTAACCAACCGACTATCATTTCATCCTTTCCACATGACCAAACCATCTCAACATACTTTCATTTATTCTCTCATTTACCCCTTTCTTCACACCACACCACCCTCTAATACGTTCATTCCTCACTTTATTAATTCTTTTCACACCTAGCATGCCCCTAAGATTGTCCATCTGAACACATTGAACTTGAAGATCTATACGGCTTATCCAGACCATAAGTCCGACTACCATAAATACACAGGTAAAACATAACCCCTCATGTAAGACTCTAGCGCACTCAGGACTTGTCCTTTCACATTCACCAACGATTTAATTGCCACCAGCCACCTCCTCCATTCACAACTTTCCACTACACTCTGCATCATCCGTTCCCTTCTCATCCAACAACATATACCCTAAATATTTAAACTCAGACACTTGCTCCAGCTGCTCATCATCTAACATAACTTCACACTGAGGACTGTCCTCACTCACAACCATAACCTTACTCTTATCTACGTTTACTTTCAAACCCCTCCTTTTACATACCCTGCCAAATCTCTCCACCAATCCTCTCAAACTCTCTTCAGACTCGCCACACAGAACCAAATCATCCGCAAACAATAAGGTGGGGCACCCTCCACTCCTCTCCATTCTCCATCATTTCTAACACCATTTCCTGCCATTCCCCACCTCGAATTCTTTCATAACCCCATCCATATACACATTGAATAACCAGAGACATAACACAACCCTGCCTTACTCCGCTATTAATCCTAAACCAATCACCATTGACACCATTTATTCTTACACACGCTTCACTATCGTCATACATTACTTTTATTCCATTCAGAGAAGCTACCACCAACACCATACATCACTAATACCTGCCATAAAGCTTCCCTATTAACTCATATCATACGCCTGTTGTAAATCCATAAAACCTAAAATATAATTTATTCTTCTCATTTTCTCTCATTTTCTCAATCATTTGTTTCAATGTAAAGATTTGATCCACACATCCTCTACCACTCCTAAACGCACCTTGTTCTTCACCAATCAGTCCCTCAGTCACTCGACGCACTCTTTCGACCAAAATACCAGCATATTACCTTCCCTACAACACTCAATAAACTTATTCCCCTATAATTTCTACAGTTCCCCTTTTCTCCCTTACCCTTATATAAGGGTACTATTCGCTCTCTTCCAATCCCTTGGAACTATACTCCATAAACGCTTTATTACACAACTTCCAAACTAATCAATCATCATCTCGCCTCCGCTCTGATCATTTCACTAGTAATGTCATCTATACCTGCAGATTTACCATTTCTTCAACTTGTCTCACCCTACCCATTACCTCCTCCTTACTATAACCTCATCCCCAAAATACCTATTCCTTCTTGCACCATCAAAACCACACACATTCACTAACACCTCATCATTACTGTTAATATTGTGCAGATTTTCGAAGTGTTCTTTCCCCACTCCCCTCACATCCATTTCATCAGTTACAAAAGCACCATCCCTATTCATTATTCTAAGCAGATTCCCCTTATTCTCATTCTTAACCTTTTGCGCTTCCTTCCAGAAGAGCTTCCTATTCCCTTGTATGTCCTCATTCATCCTCCTTCCAAACTGTTCATTTACCTCTTGTTTTCTCCTACGTATGCACCTTTTAGTATTTCTTTTCTCCTCCTTATATAATTCCAAGCATCTTTCTTTTGAACTTCATATTTGCTTTAGTACATTCAACACGCTTCTTTTTTACCTTTAAACCGCTTTCATCACCTCTTCATTCCACCATCGCTGTTAACTTCTTACTTCCTACTTTAGCACACATCCACACACATTTCCTTTGCACTACTAACAATTGCTTCCTTCATGTGCCCCCAAGATTTGTTCAGATTCAACTTGTTCACATTCAACCGATTTACTAGCGAGCGCTCTACATATTTATCCTTATTCTCTTGCTCACTTAACTTCTCACTCTTAATTTTACCTACTTCCTTTCGTATCACCTTCCTCTCCATCCAAGCCCCCACTAACTTAATTTTACATAGAACAACATAATGATCCGATAATCCCATTCCTAAACCCCTCACTGATTTAACATCCAACACAATACTTCAACATCTCCTTCTTCACCAACAAAAATCAATCATACTTTTCACTTCGATACCATCTCTACCTACACCAACACTAGTGGTATACTTATGAATACTCTTGTGTTTAAAGAAAGTATTACTTAACAAATACCTCTCTCCTTCCACAGAAATAAATCACCTTCCTACCATTCCCATTTTTTCCCCCACCCCAAAGCCACCTGTATACCATCCCCTTTTTTGATCACCTATCCAACCATCAGGCCCCCAACACTATCACTCTGAAGCTCCTACACACCCCACCCAGAACATCATTTAAATTATCCCAAAAATAATATATATATATATATATATATATATATATATATATATATATATATATATATATATATATTTATTTATAGATGTTGTATAGATTATATAGAATAATATAAGATATATATATATATGATATATATATATATATATTATATAGTCGAAAAAAAATCAAATTAAACTTGTCAACAATGCAAAATTTTGGGAGAGGAAAACCGAGGTAAAATATTATTCCCACTGGTAAGTAAGTTATCCCAACTAAGAAATACCCAATGGTCAAATCACGTACCTGATTGAAATCTAAATAAATAAAAGAATAAATAAATAAAATAAATAAATAAATAATATAGATATATATTTTATTTTATAGTAATAACGAAATCTTGCATATAAATATATAATATATTTTATATATATATATAATATATATATATATATATATTATATATATATAAATATACCGGTATATTATATATATATATATATAATATATATATATATATATATATATATATATATATATATACTATATATATATATATATATATATATATATAATATATATATATATATATATATTATATATATATATATATATATATATATATATATATATTATATATATATATATATATATATATATATATATATATATATATATATATATATATATATATAGATATTATAATAGTTATATAATATAAATATATATATATATATATATATATATATATATATATATTTATATATATATTATATATATATATTATAGTTATATATATATATATTATATATATATTATATATAATATTTATATATGTATATATACACGCATACTCGAAGCGATTGAAATTACCTCCCATTTTTAATGGTGCGTCTTTCTCTTTTTCGTTCATATTCTTTACACACTCTTCCTCCAGGCAAATATTACTAACCACCATTTATCCACATATCATAATTACACATGATTAAAGTACACACCCCACTTCTAGGTAACACCCTTACAGGACATCCCTACTACTCATATCCCTGTGTGGCGGGGAAAAGAATTGCCCACATCGTATGTCCGCGTGTCGTAGAAGTCGACTAAGGACGGTGTAGTTGGGTTGGCTGCCCACTACCAACCTATCTCTTGCTAGGAATGCTGATGCATGCTCGGAGCATGGTCGTGATCGCCGTAAAACGACCTTCTATCTTTCGGCGAAATTGTATGAATCGTCTTGGAACATTGAATGTTAGAAGAATAAATGGTGAGGAGAAGAGGACAGAGGTGATGGATGTATTTAGAAAAGGGATAAATTTGATTTGCTCGCTTGACTGAAACAAAGATGGATAGGAAAAAAGGTGAAGTTTGAGTGGGATGTGTGTGAAATGTGTACGTGCTGGTGTGAAAGAGAATGAGAGAGGGAGAGGGAAGGAGTTGCAATTTTGATGAGGGACCTGTGTACAAAGCTATGGTAGACTTTGTGTGTGGGAGTCCTGAATTCTTAAGGTTAAATTTAAGTTTGGAAAGGTCAAGTTATGTGTGGTTTGTGTTATGGTCCATGAGGGAAACGTTGGAGAGAGTACGATTTTTTGGGGATAATTTGAATGATGCTCTGGATGGGGTAAGTAGGAGCTTCAGATTGATAGTGTTGGGGAGCTGAATGCGATAGTGGTGATCAAAAAAAGGGGATGGTATAAACGGTGGTTTTGGGGGTGGCGGGGAGGGAAAATTGAGAATGTAGGAAGGTGATTGATTTCTGTGAAGAGAGAGGTTGTGTGTAAGTAATACTTTCTTTAAACACAAGGAGTATCCATAAGTATACGAGAGTTGGTTTACTTAGAGATAGTGTCGAGGTGAAGAGTATGATTGATTTTGTGGTGGTCAAGAAGTAGATGTTTGAAGTATGTGTTGGATGTTTTAAATCAGTGAGGGTTTAGGAATGGGATTATCGGATTATTATGTTGTTTTATGTTAGTGGGGGCTTGGTTGGAGAGGAAGGTGATACGAAAGGAAGTAGGTTTAAAATAAAGAGTGAGAAGTTAAGTGAGCAAGACAATAAGAATAAGTATGTAGGAGCGCTCGCTAGTAAAACGGTCGAATGTGAACAAGTTGATACTGAACAAATCTGGGGGCAAATCAAGGAAGCAATTGTTAGTAGTGCAAAGGGCAAGGGTGTGGATGTGCAAAGTAGGAAGTAAGAATGTTAAACAGTGAGTGTGGAATGTAGAGGTGATGAAAGCGGTTAAAGGAAAAAAGAAGCGTGTTGAATGTACTAAAGCAAATGATGAAATTTCAAAAGAAAAATGCTTGCTTGGAATTATATAAGGAGAAAAAAGAAATACTAAAAGGATGCATACGTATGGAAATACAAGGGTAAATGAAACAGTTTGGAAGGAGGATGAATGAGGACTTACAAGGGAATAGGAACTCTTCTGGAAGGAAAAGCGCGAAGGTTAAGAATGAGAACAAGGGGAATCTGTTAGAATAATGAACAGGGATGGTGTTTTTGTAACTGATGAAATAGATGTGAGGGGAGTGTGGAAAGAAACACTTCGAAAATCTGCAACAATATTAACAGTAATGATGAGGTGTTAGTGAATGTGTTTTGTTTTGATGGTGCAAGAAGGAATAGGTATTTTGGGATGAGGTTATTAGTAAGGGGAGGTAATGGTTAGAGTGAGAAAGTTGAAGAATAAATCTGCAGGTATAGATTGAAATTTCTAGTGAAATGATCAAGGGCGGAGGCGAGATGGTGATTGATTGGATTTGGAAGTTGTGTAATAAAGCGTTTATGGAGGGTAAGTTCAAAGGAATTGGAGGAGAGCAGTAATAGTCCCTTTATATAAGGTAAGGAGAAAAGGGGAATCGAAATTATAGCCGAATAAGTCTTATTGAGGTCGTTGTAGGAAGGTATATGCTGATTTTGATTGAAAGAGTGCGTTGAGTGACTCGAGGGATTGGTGGTGAAGAACAAGGTGCGTTTAGGAGTGGTAGAGGATGTGATGGATCAAATCTTTACATGAAAAACCAAATGATTGAGAAAATGAGGGAGAAGAAGAATAAATTAATTGTATTTAGGATTACAACAGGCGTATGATAGAGTTAATAAGGAAGCTATATGGCAGGTATTAGTGATATATTGGTGTTGGTGGTAGGCCTTTCTGAATGGAATCATAAGTATGTATGACGATAGTAAGCGTGTGTTAGAATAAATGGTGTCAATGGTGATTGGTTTAGTATTAACGGAGTGAAACAGGGTTGTGTTATGTCTCCTGGTTATTCAATGTGTATATGGATGGGGTTATGAAAGATTTCGAGAGTTGGGGATGGCAGGAAATGGTCTTAGAATTATGGAGAATGGAGAGGAGTGGAGGGTGCCCTACCATTATATGCGATTTGATTTGGTTTTGTGTGGCGAATCTGAAGAGAGTTTGAGAGGATTGCTAGAGATTTGGCAGGGTATGTAAAAGCAGGGGTTTGAAGTAAACGTAGTAGGTAAGGTTAGTTTGTGAGTGGAGGAACAGTCCTCAGTGTGAGTTATGTTAATGATAAGCAGCTGGAGCAAGTGTCTGAGTATAAATTTAGGGTTGTGTTGGATGAGAAGGGAACGGATGATGCAGAGGTAGTAGGGAAAGTTGTGATCAGGAAGGGCTGGTGCAATTAAAATCGTTGGTGAATGTAAAGGGGACTAAGTCTTGAGCTGCGCTAGGGTCTACATGAGGGTATGTTGTACCTGTGTTATTGTATGGTAGTGAGACTATGTGAATAAGAAGTATAGACTAAAGTTCAACATGTGTCATTGGACAATCTTAGCGGGCATGCTAGGTGTGAAAAGAATTAATAAAGTGAGGAATGAACGTTTAGAGAGTTGTGTGGTGTGAAGAAAGGGGTAAATGGAAGAATAAATGCAAGTATGTTGAGATGGTTTGGTCATGTGGAAAGGATGAAATGATAGCCGAGTTGGTTAAGACGGATTGTATATGGAGAGTGTGTTGGGAAACCGACCGGCTGGGCGGACCGAAGGACGGAAGTGGATTGAGTCGGTGAACGAATTCTGGAGCAGAGAAATGTGAGTTTGGCAGAGGCGAGAATAAAGGTTCATGATAGGAGAGAATGCGGGGTTTGTATGGGGCATGGTTTGTGGCCCACCTGGGCCAGAGGGATGAACCCTTACATTGACGATTTTCCATAGTGATGAGGGTCCGTTGCGGTCCCATGATGCTCTAGGTGGATTTTCTGTCTGTGACGAGCTCCCACTAATTAATGGGTATAAGGGGGACGGTAAGGCTGGGCTTTCTTTTCGACGTTTGTCATGTTCTCCTACTGCTTTTCCTTGTCCGATGCTTGTACAGCACCTTACCCCAATCTTGGGGCAAAGAAGGAAGGTGAAGAAAGAAAGAAAAGATATATATATATATATATATATATGTTTATAGAATATATATATATATATATATATATATATATATATATATATAATAATATATAATATATATATTATATATATTATATATATATATATATATATATATAACCGTATATATATATATATATAGAATATATATATATATATATATGTAATATAATATATATATATATATATATAAATAATATATATATTTATATTATATATATATATATATATATATATATATATGATATTATATATATTATTCTTTCTTCACCTTCCTCTTTGCCCCAAGATTGGGGGTAAGGTGCTGTACAAGCATCGAAAGGAAAAAGCAGTAGGAGAACCATGACAAACGTCGAAAAGAAAGCCCATCCTTACCACCCCTCTGTACCATTAATTAGTTGAGAGCTCGTCACAGACAGAAAATCCACCCTAGAGCATCAAGGGAACCGCCACGGACCCTCACTATGGTAAATCGTCAATGTAAGGGGTTCATCCCCTGGCCCAGGTGGGCCACAACCATGCCCCCATACAAAACCCCGCCATTCTCTCCTATCATGCACCTTTATTCTCGCCTCTGCCAAACTCACATTTCTCTCCTTCAGACATTCGTTCACCGACTCAATCCACTTTCTCTTCGGTCTCCCAGCCGGTCGGTTCCCAACACACTCTCCACTATACATCCGCTTAACCAACCGACTATCATTCATCCTTTCCACATGACCAAACCATCTCAACATACTTTCATTTATTCTCTCATTTACCCCTTTCTTCACACCACACAACTCTCTAATACGTTCATTCCTCATTTTATTAATTCTTTTCACACCTAGCATGCCCCTAAGATTGTCCATCTGAACACATTGAACTTTAGATCTATACTTCTTATTCCAGACCATAGTCTCACTACTATACAATAACACAGGTAACAACATACCCTCATGTAAGACTCTAGCGCACTCAAGACTTAGTCCCTTTACATTCACCAAAGATTTAATTGCACCAGCAACCTTCCTGCCATTCACAACTTTCCTACTACACTCTGCATCATCCGTTCCCTTCTCATCCAACACATACTCTAAATATATTGAAACTCAGACACTTGCTCCAGCTGCTCACCATCTAAACATTAACTTCACACTGAGGACTGTCCTCCACTCACAACCATAACCTTTACTCGCTTATCTACGTTTACTTTCCAAACCCCTCCTTTTACATACCCGGCCCAAATCTCTCTACCAATTCCCTCAAACTCTCTTCAGATTCGCCAACACAGAACCAAATCGATCCGCATATAATTAGGTAGGGCACCCTCCACTCAATCTCCATATCTCCATCACTCTAACCCACCATTTCCTGCCCATTTGCCCCACCTCGAATTCTTCAGTAACCCTATCGCATATACCAAATTGAATACCAAGGAGACATAACTATCAACCCTGGTCTCACTTCCACTTATAATCCCTAAACCAATCCCATTGACACCATTTATCTTACACATGCTTCACTATCGTCATACATACTTTTTGATTTCCATTCAGAAGCCTACCACCAACACCATATATCACTAATACCTGCCATAAAGCTTCCCTATTAACTCTATCATACGCCTGTTGTAAATCCATAAAACCTAAATATAATTATTCTTCTTCTCCCTCATTTTCTCAATCATTTGTTGTAAATTGTAAAGATTTGATCCACCACATCCTCTACCACTCCTAAACGCACCTTGTTCTTCACCAAATCAGTCCCTTCAGTCACTCGACGCACTCTTTCGACCAAAAATACCAGCATATTACCTTCCCTTTACAACACTCAAACTAAATACCCTATAATTTCTACAATTTCCCTTTTCTCCCTACCCTTATATAAGGGTACTATTGCCGCTTTCTCTCCAATCCCTTGGAACTATACCCTCCATAAACGCTTTATACACAACTTCCAAATCCAATCAATCACCATCTCGCCTCCGCTCTTGATCATTTCACTAGTAATTTCATCTATACCTGCAGATTTACCATTCTTCAACTTTCTCACTCTACCCATTACCTCCTCCTTACTAATAACCTCATCCCCAAAATACCTATTCCTTCTTGCACCATCCAAAAACCACATACATTCACTAACACCTCATCATTACTGTTAAATATTTTCAAGTTTCGAAGTTTTCTTTCCACACTCCCCTCACATCCATTTCATCAGTTTAGAAAGGCACCAGCCCTATTCATTATTCTAAGCAGATTCCCCTTATTCTATTCTTAACCTTTCGCGCTTCCCTTCAGAAGAGCTTCCTATTCCCTTGTATGTCCTCATAATATATATATTATATTATATATATATATATATATATATATATATATATATATATATATATATATAATATATAATATATTATATCTATATATTATATATATATATTATATATATATATATATTATATATATATATTTTTTTTTTTACGATTATCACTACCGCTCCACGGGCAAAGCCCTATTCAAGGAGGGGGGGCAAAAAACAAAAAAAAATTAAAATAAACCAAATTAATAAGATAAGAAAAGACGGGGCTTTAAAGTGAGGGAGATTAAATTCAGCAGGAAACACAGAGATGGAAGAGAATTCCACAGGAACAGAGGTGGCAGGAAAGAAGGAAGCACCGCAGCGAACTAGTCTGGAGTTGCTGATATCAACACAAAACTCCATGTGCCGACACAGCACCCCTTGTGCTACGGAGGGCGTCTTAAAGGTGGTGGCACGCGAGTGGAAATCCCTCGAGCACTTGCCGCTACGTACCTATAGAAAAGAGATTATAAAGCACCAACATCGCCCGCAAAGAATAGAGGTTCAAGTGAACTAGAAAGAACAGGACAGTTGATAAATCTTTTTGCTTGGCCTTTGGCTCGACCCTATCCAAAAGCCGGGTGTGAACCTGAGCCCCCCCAGGATATGGAGCAGTACTCCATACAAGGGCGTATGAGGCCCTTGTATAACTGGATTAACTAAGAAGAGGAAAACGAATATTCGCAATCTGAGCAGAACTCCCAAGCTTCCATGAAACGGCCCTAGCAACCGTTGTGATGTGAGGTTTCCAAGACATTTTTTTGTTTTATGTTAAGCCAAGGGTGTTTATATTGTCGACAGGAGAGGACGAGAGAACCGTTCGAAAGTGAGATAGGAATTAGAAGTGTCTTATGAGAGGGAGATTTTGTAGAAGTTTGAGTTTTTAAAAAATTGAATTTCACAAGGTTAGACGACCCCACCCGGAAATTCTATCCAGATCCAGCGAGAATAGAATCGGAAATATTTAAGACGAAGGCAATTCTAGAAGGTAAAAGAGGAGCAGAATTGAAATGAGCTGAAGAATGAAGGGAGTATCGGCATGATGAGTGAATAGAATTAGAAGTGCAGGTGAGAAGATCATTAATAGAAAATAGGAATTATAGAGTAAGATATAAGACAGAACCTTTAGAAACTCAAAATTGACAGGGAATAGGAAGAGAAGTCCTCCCATCGAGAATAGCTGATATGACATTGAAAGAAAGCTAGACATAAAGTTAAGCAAAGAGAAAGGAGGAAACCAACAGGAGGGAGCTTGAGAGCAGTGAAGCGTCCTACCCGGTTCAAATGCTTTGGTATGTCAAGCGCCACCACGCAGTCTCCCCGTAGTTCCTAAGGGCGGAAAACAAAATCAGGTAAGATAGGAAAAGTATATCGCCAGTAGACTCGAGCGCCGAAAACCGTACTGGCGATCGAAAAGAAGACGTGAATGAGATTCCAGATGATCTAAGAAATGAGAGTTGAGAAGAGTTTCAAAGATCTAAGATAGAATACAAGTTAGAGTATAGGGCGATAGTTAGAAGGAGTCAGAGCGGCTTCCTGTTTTCGGAATAGGTTGACATGTGCGTGCTTCCAACACTGAGGGAAAGTGCAGTATTGAGAGCATAGGAAGGAATATAGTTGAACGAGGGGCGGGATAGCACGGAAAACACACTCCCTCAAAACTAGGGGAGGAATGCCATCCGGGCCACCCGCCTTCCTAAAGTTCGTAGATTTCAGGAGCCATGCACCCGATCGAATGTAATCAACAGGCAAAGGCATAGGACACCTTAGAGGAGAAGAAGGAGGTAGGAGGAATGCCAGGAATCGTCCAGGGTTGAGTAGAGGAAAATAGGACGCCGAAGAGATTGGCCTTTTCAGTTGGAGATTAGAAAACCATCAGAGTGAATAAGAGGAGGAAAGGCAGATTTACTGGAAGTTGGTAGAGATGTTTTTGGCAAGAGGTCAGAAAGAGTTTTCCAGTAGGAGAGCCAAGGAGGTAAGCGCACTTTCGTTTGATGAAAGCCCGCTTTGCTGGTCGAAGAGTATTATCCCTGGAACGATTTCTAGCAGAATGGAAATTAGCAAGAGTGATATAGGAGAACGAGAATTTTTCCACTCCCGATACGCACTGTCTCTAGCCTGGATGGCCAGAGAACAAGCACGATTGAACCATGGATTATGAGGAGAGAAAGATTTAGTCGAAGAAGGAATAAACCTACTCATCCCATCAACGATTACAACTCCCACCTTATCGGCAGAAGTTGAAGCGTCACCAGAAGAGACAAAGCAGTCACTCCAATTATAGTTAGCGTAGAAGCAACGCAAGGCCCCCCAATCGGCCCGATCAAAGTGCCAGAAAAAACGTGTAGGGCAGGATGGAGCTGTTGGAGAGAAAGTATTAAAATTAAGAGATATAAGGTTGTGGTCAGATTTACCAATAGGAGCGAAGGTGGTGTATTTATAGAGAGAAGGACTAGTGGTGAAACATAGGTCAAGTGTGTTCAAGAATTGGTTAGGACGATCCGGAACGTGTGTGGGTTTCTTTAATTAGTGCTCCTCGTGTGAGAATTGCTAAATGATTTTTCGGGCTCCTCCCACCTTAAAATCAGTATGAGAGGAACCCAACCATTCATGTTGTTGTACATTAAAATCCCCTAAATAGAGGACCTTAGTTATTGTAATGAGAACTTGTAAACAGCTCTCGTGAGAAGAGTAAGGTATTCAAAAAAGGCGTGAAAATCTGTTCTGTTAGGAGAACAGTAGCAGAAGCACAAGATTATTGTTGTAGAAGGAAGAAAGATTTTAATAAATTAAATAATCGAACTTATATTCTTACACATTTTCATACTTATACAGGAGTGTTTATGTAACATAGGCACATACTCCACCCTTTAGACGGGAATTATGAAATAAGTATAGTTGGACATATAAACGAGTTAGAGGATGAATCCTTAGCCATCTGGGTCAGACAAGAGCAAAAAGTTAGGATTAGAGTTAGAGAGGTGGTATTCCCACGGAGCAGAGTTAGATTGCAAAGCCACGGGATGTTAGCAAGTCGATAGTAAGCCCGCGCCGGTGCAAATCTGCCATCTTACAACCACAACAAAACAAAACAACAGACAAAAACAAAAAACAGACAAAAAAAACAACAAAACAAACAAAAACGTGAAATCAGGTTTAAAATTATTCACACACTAAAACCTAAATTATATAAAACCAATATATATAATATATATATATATAATTATATATATATAAAACTCTATACACAAATCTATATATATATATATATATATATATATATATATATTAATATATATATATATATATATTATATAATATATATATATATATATATCAAACTCTTACCAAAAATCTTACATTATTTTCTGGGTGTCTGTTTGATTTCAAGATTGTAATAACACAGTTATGAAGAAAATATGCTAATGAGTAATGTTCCAGAAAGAGCCATAAAAGAATTCTGGCAAGAAAAAATTACACACTATATATATGTATATTAGATATATATATATAAATACAAATAATTCTGTGGGACGATATATAGATTAACTAAAGTATATATATAATAGTATATATATATATATATTATATATAATATAAATAATATATATATATCTGTATATATATTATATATATATATATATATATATATATATATATAATAATATTATATATATATTAATATATATATATATTCAATGATGAAGAACTCAAAAGAAAGATGCTTGGAATTATATAACGAGGAAAAAAGAAATACTAAAAGGTTTACATACGTAGGAGGAAAACAGGAGGTAAATGAACAGTTGGAAGGAGGATGAATGGGCACTTACAAGGGAATGGGAAGCTCTTGTGGAAGAAGCGCGAAAGGTTAAGAATGAGATAAGGGGAATAATTTGCTTAGAATAATGAATAGGGATGGGTTGCTGTTTCGTAACTGATGAAATGGTGTGAGAGGAGGATTGTGGAAAGAACACTTCGAAAATCTGCACAATATAACAGTAATAAGAGGTGATAGTGAATGTGTGTTGCGGTTTGATGGTGCAAGAAGGAATAGCTATTTTGGGATGAGGTTATTAGTAAAGAGGAGGTAATGTAGACGTGAGTTGAAAAATGTAAATCTGCAGGTATAGATGAAATTACTGGTGAAATGATCAAGAACGGAGGCGAGATGGTGATTGATTGGATTTGAAAGTTGTGTAATAAATCGTTTATGGAGGGTATAGTTCCGAGGGATTGGAGGAGAGCGGTAATAGTACCCTTATATAAGGGTAAGGGAGATAAGGGGAACTGTAGAAATTATAGGGGAATAAGTTTATTGAGTGTTGTAGGGAAGATATATGCTGGTATTTTTGGTCGAAAGAGTGCGTCGAGTGACTGAAGACTGATTGGTGAAGAACAAGGTGCGTTTAGGAGTGGTAGAGGATGTGTGGATCAAATCTTTACATTGAAACAAATGATTGAGAAAATGAGGGAGAAGAAGAATAAATTGTATTTAGGTTTTATGGATTTGCACGGCGTATGATAGGTTTAATAGGAAGCTGTTATGGCAGGTGTATATATATGGTGTTAGGGTGGTAGGCCTTCTGAATGGAATCAAAAGTATGTATGACGATGTGAAGCGGTATGACGTAAGAATAAATGTTGTCAATGGTGATTGGTTTTAGAAATTTAATAGCGGAGTGAGACAGGTTGTGTTATGTCTCCTTGGTTTATTCAATTGTATATGGATGTGGGTTATGAAAGAATTCAGTTGGGAATGGCAGAAATGGTGTTAGAATGGTGGAAAATGGAGATGAATGGAGGGTGCCCTAATTATAGATGCAGATGTGATTTGTTCTGATGTGGCGAATCTGAGAAGAGTTGAGAGGATTGGTAGAAAGATTTGGAGGTTGTGTAAAAGGATGGGTTTGGAAAGTAAAGCGTTGAAATAGCAGCTAGGTTATGGTTGTGATGAGGATTACTCCTCAGTGTTGAAGTTATGCTTAGATGTGACAGCTGCGAACAAGTGTCTGAGTTTTTAAATATTTAGGGTATATTTTAGATGAGAAGGGAACGGACGATGCAGAGTGTAGTAGGAAAGTTGTGAATGGCAGGAAGGTGGCTGGTGCAATTAAATCGTTGGTGAATGTAAAGGGACTAAGTCTTGAGTGTGCTAGGGTCTTACATGAGGGTATGTTGTTACCTGTGTTATTTGTATAGTAGTGAGAACTATTTGGCGTCTTGAATAAGAAGAGGTATAGTTCTAAAGTACGTTGTGTTCAGATGGACAATCTCATGGGCGTGTTATGTGAGAAGAAATGATAAAATGAGGAATGAACATATTAGAGGAGTTGTGTGGTGTGAAGAAAGGGGTAAATGAGAGAATAAATGAAAGTATGTTGAGATGGTTTGGTCATATGGAAATTATGAATGATAGTCGGTTGGTTAAGCGGATGTATAGTGGTGAGTGTGGGGAACCGACCGGCTGGGAGAACCGGAAAGAAAAAGTGGATTGAGTCAGTAAGAGAATGTCTGATGAGAGAAATGTTGAGTTTGGTAGAGTCGAGAAGAAAGGTGTATAACAGAGTGAATGGCGGGGGATAGTGAGGGGGTATGGTTGTGGCCCACCTGGCCAAGGGACAATGAACCTACACTTGGACGATCTACCCATAGTGAGGGTCCATCGCTGTCCCATGAAGCTTTTAGGGTGGATTTTCTGACTGCGATGACGTTCTCGCTAATTAATGGTAACTGAGGGGCGGCGGTAAAGGCTGGCTTTCTTTTTCGGACTTATGTCATGTTTCTGCTCTACTTTTCTTTTCGGATGCTCGTTCACGCACCTTACTCTCATTTCTTGGGGAAAATAAGCAAGGTAGATAAAAGAAAGAAAAGAAAATATATATATATATAATATAAATATATATTTATATATATAATATATATATATATATATATAATATATTATATATATATATATATATATATAATAATAATATATACTATATATATATTATATATAATATAATATATATAATATATAAAATATATTACTCATATATTAGAGTGAAACAAATATTATATCCGGAAGCAATTATCCAGTATCTGATCACATAATATAATTAACAACAATGTTTTGCTTTTATATACGTGTATTAAGAATGCTTTGAAGTAATAACAGGTTACTAATAAGAATGTAAAAATATTTTTTTAAATTTAATAGGAGAATACTCCAAAGAATAAATCTAAAATCTTTTGTTGTTATATAAAAATTAAACCTATCAGGCTTGCGGGAGTAAATAATCCTACGTATTTTAATAATCCAATCTTCAAACTTGAAAACAATATAATACAGAAACAAAATATGCATTTCTAGAACATTTTGTATGTTCTCTTGGAGTTTTAACAAACATGGTTTTGGTTTGTGAAATTTGCTCTTCAGACGATAATTGAAGAAGGTTTACATATTATTGATATTACAGTAGAAATTATACTTCCACTAGTATAAACTATTCAAAAGGGCAAAATTATATTTTAAATTTTTTCTCTTAAAACTTTTAAAGAACATAAGAATATGGTATGTTATAAAGTTTCTTGCCATCAAAAAAATTTTGTATGTTGTAAAAAATTCTGATATTAATGACCTTTTGTCAAAGTGCTGAATTTTAAACAAAACTGGGGAATGAAAATCTGAATCTGATCCATGAATCTGAATCATAAATCTGAATCATGAATCTAAAGGATAAATAGTCGGAATCAGAACTAGAGTGTATTACCTCACACCTAATTCCAGATTCCTGTTTTTAACTAGATCAAGGTCCATTAAATCTTCCATGTTCTTTTAACTAAATTACAAAGTTTATTTCGCCTTATTTGAATTTGAATGGAAGACAAATTTCGATTAGTTCATAGGAAAGTAATCTTCGACAAAGAAACTTGCTCTATAATCAAATGTTCAGTTTTTAATTGATTCTTGCATGTAAAAAGAATAACAATAAAAATAATAACAGGTTAGTTCACTGTAGCACTTCAAACCTTTTGGTAACTGTCATATGAATTAGCAATCTGTTATATACATATAATTTTTAATATTTCTTTGATAATGTTTTTGATTATTTTGCAAACTGTTAAGGCTTCTACTTTCATGAATACTTGTAAAGTTAACAACAGAGATTTGTTAGAAAACTTTTGTCTTTAATTCTACGTAATAATTAAACAATAATTATGTTCTATAAGAAAGATCATGACACCAAATTAATACATTTCTTATTTTCTCATTTCTTTTGGAAACAAATGCAGGTTATCATAAGATTACAAACTGATATTTAAACTATTATATTTCAAAAACGATTTGACACATCAATATTTCACTTTACAAAATTTTACAAAGTCATTTGGCATCAATGTATCAGTAAATTTCAAAATGCTGTGAAAACTCACTCTTGAGCCATACATTTTTCACTTCTTAGGCAACAAAATTTTTTAAAAAAATCTTTCTTTCTTTATCGTCTCTACATATCCCCAGATGGGAGTAAGGTTCGCAACACGCAACGGAAACAGAAAACTTAAGTAGAAGAACATGACATAAGTCGAAAGGAAAGTCTCCCACCCCATACCCTCCCATTGTGTCGCAGAGACAAATCCACCCTATGACTTCACAACACCGGCACAGACCCCAACTATGGTATTTTGTTAACGTTAGGGTTCGTCCCCTGGGTCAGGTCCAAAACCATGGCCCCTCACAAAACCCTGCCACCATTCACTCTTAATATGCACCATTACTTTCTCTTGAACCCTATTCCCATTCCTTTCCTTCAGACACTTCTTTACTGACTCATTCCACTTTTCTAAGATCTCCCCCAGCCAGTCGATTCCCAACACACTCACTCCTATACATCAGTTTAAATAACCGACTATCATCCATCCTTTCCATATGACCAAACCATCTAAATATACTCTCATTTATTCTCTCATTCACATCTTTCTTCACACCAAACAGCTCCCTAACACGGTCATTACTCACTTTATCAATTCTCTTCACACGTAACACGACTCTAAGATATCCATCTGAACTGAACACCTTATACTTACACCTCTTATTCCACACCATAGTTTCGCTGCTATATATTAACACCGGTAAGAACATACTCTCATACAAAACCCTGTGGTGTTTCGGTTAGTTAGGATTTTTTTATTTTTTGTCTCATAATTAATTGTTTTTTTTTTTCTTAGGGTATGAGAGACTCACACTTGAAAGGGAGAAAAAGATGTTGAGTCTGCCTGAAAGAAGAATGAACTTCAACCAACACGGAGAGTACAAGGAGATTCAGTGAATTTAGTGTATTAGTGCGATTTTAAAATTTAATAAATTTTCAAGGGAATTAATAATTTAAATTTCATTTTTATTTAAAGTTATTTAAAGTTAAATTTGATTTTGCAAGTAAAAGTAATTCCTTTTAATGTTCTTTTCAGTTAGAGTAAAACTTTGGATTTATTTTGTTTGAATTGAATTTATTTTGATATTGAATTGAATTATTTTGATTTTGAATTTATTAACCGAATTTGGATAATTTATAATATGAATAATGAATTAATGAATATGGATACTTACGTAAAATGGATGGACTGACTGAACGTTATGCTACAAGGGATTGATGTCTGTGGAATCTTTTTCTAAATTTTCAAGGGTAAGGGTAATTTTGGTTTGTTATATTACTTTAATGGATAATTGAATTATTATATTATTATTGTTCGTATTTTATTATTATGGGTATTATACTTAACAACTTAACATAGTCGACTTTGTTTTCCCTTCACTTGCCCAGACAGATAGCCTCACGACAAAAATTCAAATTGTAGATTCTATTTTTATTTACCTTAAATCTGCTACATATTTGTGGCGCCCAACGTGGGGCTGTCTCGAAGGATAGGTGAGGGGTGCAATAGCAATAGTAGTGTAACATAGTGTAAAGTAGTATTAAGGTAGAAAGTAAAGTAGCATAAAGTAGCAGTGTAAAAATGGCCACGATTGAGGAAATGCGGGTGGAGTTAGAAAGGTATAAGGAGGCTTTGCGCAAGAAAGAGAAGGAGAATGAAGAGTTGATAGAGAAAATGCAGGAGATGCAAAAGGGGATGGAGGACATGGAAAGGCGAATGGAAGAGAGAATGGAAGAGAAAATGGCTGTGAAAATGGAGGAAATGATGAATAGGTTTGCTGATGGGATTGGTGGGATTGGAATGAATGGAACCCGAAAAAGGGTGACCTCTACTCCAAAGGTAGTAGATGTAAAAAGAAAGGACGAGAAAGTGATGATCCAAGACGATGAGTTAAGTTATGTGAGTGAGGATGAAGGGGATGAAGAGAAGGATGTAAATAAGGTGGTGAATGGGAAAAATGAGAAGAATGGGAAGATTGAGAAAAATGAGAAGAATGGGAAGATTGAGAAAAATGAAAAGAATGGGAAGATTGAGAAAAAGGATAAAAAGAAGAAGAAGACTTCTAAGAACAGGAGACATGAAAGAAGAATGAAAAGTAAGAGTATAGACTCATTATATAGTAGTTCGGAAGGAGAGATGAATGTGTTTGAGGTTGAGGGATACGGGACGGGATCTGGTTCTGAGTCTGAGCGTAGAGTGAAAAGGAGTGTGTTGATTCGGGACATCCCAAAAATTAATAAATTTAATGTGTATGGTACGAAAGAGGTTGAGGAGTTCTTTAGGGAATATGAGGGTTATTGTAGGGAGAGGTTTGACGAGAATAAGGGCTTTTGGGTGAAAGAGTTGGGCGAATTTTTAGAGGGGCGAATGTTGGAATTTTATAAGGCTGTCAGTGTGGGTGAGCCAAAGTATGAAGTGGTTAAACAGAGAATCATGGACCAGGTTGGGAGAGTGAAAGGGGGAGTGAAGTATAGAAAGGTGAATGATTTTGATAAGGCTAGGCGTGGAAAGAGTGAAAGGATTGATATGTATGCGCACCGATTGGAAACCTTGGCGAGAAAGAAGTTTGGGGATGATGATGTGGACGGAAATAAGAGATTGTTGAAGAAGTTTTTGGATACAGTTCCGACCTCGGTGACAGAATATGTGAATTTGCGAAGGAAAGAGAAAATGAGATGGGCGGGAGAACGATTGACTTGGGAAGATGTTTCTGGAAATTGTAGAAGATAGGGAGTTTGAAGGAGAGCGAGAGGAGAATGAACGACGAGAAGTGTATAGTGGTAGGGGAATGAATGCGAGTGAGAGGGTGTCACAACCACCCCAGTATAAATCATATAGGGACGCACTGAAAGCTAACCCCTATGAAGTAATGGTGAAGTTTTTGGAAGATTTTTACGGTGGTTTTGGAGATGATGAAAGACAGGTGAATGCAGGAGGTGTGGGTAATTTTTTTTCTGGTCGACAAGCTGGTGGAAATGTGAATGTGAGAGGGAATGATGGACATAACCAAGGTCAAAGGTATAATCAGGGTCAAGGGATTAGAGGTCGTGGAAACCAAGAAAATGTGAGTGCAAATAGGGATGTGAAGTGTTTTCGTTGTGGGAAGATGGGCCATATGATATCAGAATGTAGATGGGCAACTGGTGCTTGTTTTAGCTGTGGGCAAGTGGGTCATTTGGCCATGAACTGTACGGACCCGCAAAGGGCTGGGTGTAGGAGATGCGGAGGTGTGGATCATTGGGTGCGTGATTGTCCTCAGGGTGTAAGAGCGAGGCAACCGGTATGTGGGAACTGTGGTGTCGAGGGGCATTTTTCTAGGATGTGCGGGTCCCCTAGAAACACTTGTACTAAATGTGGGAAAATAGGGCATGTGGCTGGTATGTGTTGGAGTGTGAGGCAACCAGTCGGGGTAGGTCAGGTTAATCCTGGTGTGTTAGGTCTTGGTACTGGTGTTAGTGGTCCGGTTCAACCGGTTAGTGGTCAGGCTGTTGGACTGAATAGGAATGTAAATGTGAGTGAGGTAGGGGTGAACACTGTACAAAATCAGGTAAGAATTAACAATTCGGGAAACGGGTTGCCTTGAGGGTTGCAGTTGGTGAACCCTCAGGTGAGATTAGGTTGTCACAGATAGGGGATGTAAGTGTCGATGTGTTTTCAGTTGGTCCTGTGAATGAATGTATATGAGTATTAAGGTTTATTGTGGAGGTATTGAGGTTCGTGCTTTGATTGATACTGGGTGTATGGTTAGTGTTGTGTATAAAGGAGCATATGATAGGATGAATATAAGGGAAGATCAGAAAGAAGTCGGTAGGGGTCATATTAAAGGAATTAGTAATGTGTTGGTACCGGTGGAAGTAAAATTTAGAGAGAGTGTTAAGATAGGAGGAATAGGCATGGAGGAGAGTGAGTTTTATGTGATTGATAGTAGGAACGAAAAGTATGATGTGTTATTGGGATATAAGTTTTTGAGTGCAAATGGGATAGTTATTCATCCTGATCGAAAGATGATAGAGAAGAAGGTGAATAAGGATGGAAAATGTCAGATGTATGTGAATGATTTAGGGAAGGTAGATGTGAAATTGGTTAAAGGCGTGGAAGTGTTTGCTTTAGAGGATAGGTCCTTAAAGACGGATAAAGTAGTAAGTGTGAAAGTAGGTTGGAATACGAATGTGGGTGTGGATGAAAACCAGAATAGCATGTTTCTGGTGGATGGTTATGATGCGAGGTATAGGGTGAAAAGGGTTGCACATGTATTCGACGGTATAATAGATTTGAATAATCCCAGGGTATGTCTGCAGAAGGTGCCTGATGTGAAAAAGAAGAGAGTGAGAGGTATAAGGGTTGGTGATGTAGTTGGTAGTTTGTATTCTGTTTTTGTATTAGAGAATTCGAGAGAGAATGAATGCTGTGTGTTTGCTGGTGATATTGAGAAGAAAAAGGATTGGGTGTATGATGAAATGGTTGATAAAGTAAAATTACCTGAAGGTTTGAATGAAGTGAGGAGACAAAAGGTTTTACGAATGTTATGGGAAAGGAGGAAAGCGCTGAGCCAGGGCGATGAAGATTTTGGAAATGCAAAATTGCCGGCGTTCCGCATAGTGTTAGCGGAGGACACCCCCATATATCAACGACCTCGACACTTTCCTCCCCCCGTTGCGAATGAGATTGAAGAGCAGTGTGAAGAGTTAGAGCGAATAGGTGTATTAGAAGAGAGTGAGAGTCCTTGGAATAGTCCGATTGTGCCTGTGCGAAAACCTGATGGACGGTTGAGGTTGTGTATTGATTATGTAAGGTGAATGAAAAGACTGTGAAAGATAGGTTTCCTATGTGTGTAGTTTCAGAATGCGTGTATAGTATGTATGGGATGAAAGTTTTTACGAAAATGGATCTGGTGCGTGGGTATTATCAGATGCCAGTGGAAGAAGATAGTAGGTGTGTGACTGCCTTTTCGACTGCAAAGCGGCATTACCAGTTTAGGAATTTGAGCTTTGGGTTAGCCAATGCTCCAGCGGCGTTTCAGAGGGCGATGAATGTGGTCATGAATGATTTTCCCAGTAAGAATGTGATGGTGTTCATAGATGACATACTAGTGATGAATGAATCTTTCTCTGAGCATTTGAAGTTAGTGAATGATGTGTTGAAAAAGTTAGAGGAGATAGGGATAAAAGTGAAAGTCGAAAAGTGTGAGTGGTTTGCGGATGAGGTTGAATTCTTGGGACACAAGGTGTGTGCGACTGGTTTAAAGAAAGCAGAAAAGTTTATTGAGAAAGTTCGGCAGTTTCCAAAGCCGAGGAATGTTAGAGAGTTAAGAGGATTTTTGGGTTTGGTAGAATTTGGAAGGAAGTTTATGAAAGATTGTTCGGGTGTGATGAAACCTTTGACTGAATGGACTGGGAAAAAGAAGAGTACGATTGTGAAGTGGAATGATAAAATGAATGAAGCGTTTGAAAAGTTGAAAGCGGAAGTCGCAAAGGATGTAGAGCTGGCTTATCCGGATTATAGTGAGAATGCGAAACCTTTGGAAGTTTATACGGATGCAAGTGGGTATTGTATGGGGGGTTGTTTGATGCAAGAACAGGTGATTGATGGGATTGAAAGAAAACGAGTGATTGCGTATGTTTCGAAAGCGTTTAGTATGACAGAGCGAAAGTATTCTACGATTGAAAGAGAGTTGGCTGCTTTGAGGTTTTGTTTGAAGTCGTTGCGTCCGTTTTTGTATGGAATTAAGTTCATTGTGCGAACGGATCACCAACCCTTGGTGTATTTGCAGAGAATGAGGATCGTTGATAGTCGGCTTGCAAGGACTTTGGAAGATTTGAGTGATTTTGACTATGTGGTTGAGTATGTGCCGGGTGAAAGGAATGAGATTGCTGATTTGATGTCGAGAATGCCTGGGAGTGAGAGTATGAGTGAAAAGGTAGTGATAGACCCTGATTATTTACCTAAGGGATTGATGAAGGGAAAAGAAAGTCAGGGTGGGGGTGATTCTATGTTCGAAAGTGTGTTGTATGGGTTACAGGATTTAGCTAGGGATAGGTTGGTCTTGAGAGTGCCTGAGAGTAGGAACCGACCGGGGCCCCGGCCAACCCCGGCCATTTTTAGCGACCCCGGCCCCGGCCAAAAATCAGGAAAAACCGGGGTTTTCAACCGGGGTTAACTGTAAATTTACACTAAATAATAGAGGGTTAAATCAAACAAAATAAAAAAATATATTTTAATTCCATTACTCCTTTGTTATAAATTGATGCAAAATATATAAACATACCTAAATATAATCAATTTTTTTTTTGGTATTTACTATGATTTCAAATTAAAATTGAGGCCAAATTATAATTTTTCCGAGTTTTTAACATAAAAATATTCGAAATTTTATATATCAAACGAATTCGGAAAAGGAAATAAATATAATTGTTAAAATATTAATGTTAATTTATTATTTATTTTAAAGTAAAATATCTTCAAAAAAATTAAATTCCAATTTTCTTTTTCAAAATTATTTTATTTAATTGAATTAATATCTATATATATATATATATAATATATATATATATATATATATATATATATATATAATATATAAAAATAATATATATATATATATATATATATATATATATATATATAGAGAGAGAGAAGAGAGATACTTTAGAGAGGAGGCCCTTGGATTCTTTTTTAGTGTTGTGCTTTACTGTCACTTCATTTTATTACTAAATGTACACAAATTAAAAACATTGTTAAAGACACTTTTTTTTAATGAAATAAATTTTAAAAAGGAAAGCTAATTTTCGTCCCGACACGCGAGACCTATTCAGGCTAAGGGACTGGATTTCTTTCTTGATCTTCATCAGTTCAAGTGTGTTTCAGTTGGTCTGCTATTTTCTTCATGGTGTTGTTGAAATATTTTTATGTTTCAGATATTCTTTTTGTATAAAATCTACCATCTTAACTTCACCGGGATGCTATTGTAGTTGTTATTATTATAAATGCAAAAGGGTTCCATGATTGTGCGATGGTTCGTGTGATTGATATTTCTGATCATCTTGATATTAATGAGATGTTTTAATATATGAAACGAGAAGGCCAATCTCTCATTACAACATAACTTCTTTCATTTTAATATGACAAATATTACAAACAAACTTTCGGCCTGAGTATGGGATCCCCACTGTCTCCCATACTCAGTAACATATATATGGAACTAACAGAATTTTATCATATTTTACCCCACCCTTTATTAAACAATAGTTTATGGATTAGATATGTAGATGACATTTTTGTCTCCCTCCTCATTCAACACCAACCCTAATGATGTCCTAAACTATATTACCTCTATTCATCCTTCAGTTCAGTATACGATAGAAATGCCTTCCAACAACTCTATCCCCTTCCTCGATACCTTAATCACATGGAATAACAATTACTTGCAATTTACTATATATAGAAAACCAACATTCGCACCAAACTATATACATTGGCTATCTAATCATTCCCCAAACTCAAAATTAGCTGTTCTGTCATCTCTATTTCTCCGTGCCTTTCGTATATGCTCTCCCCCTCTTCTAGCACAAGAAACTAAATACATCCACAATATTTTCAAATCACTTTACTATCCTGAGTTTTTTTATCATCACCAAAGCATTTAACAAAGCAAAAAAACGAGGTACTTATAGCAACACCTCTTTTTACCATTCGCTCAATTCTTATATTCCGTTAAAACAAATAATTACCAAAAATCATTACCCTCATTCCATCAAACAACATCACCTTAAAAAAACATTCTCAAAACCACCCAAAACGAAAAGAAATCTCCCCCAAAGCTTGTATATATCACATCCCTGCAATATTTCAATAAAACATATATAGGTGAGAACCATAGATTTGAAAAGAAGAAAATATCAAACCATACAGATGACCTGCACAAAGACAGCATAAATCAGCTTTAACAAGTCATAGGCATAACACAGGCCACTCTATCAATATCACCAATATAATGATCAAAAATATCAATCACACGAACCATCGCAAATCATGGAATCCTTTTGCATTTATAATACTAACAACTACAATAAGCAATCCCCGTGAAGTTAAGATAGATTTTTATACAAAATGAATATCTGAAAACATAAAATATTTCAACAACACCATGAAAAAAAATAGCCAGACCAACTGAAACACACTTGACTGATTGAAGATCAAGAAAGAAATCCCAGTCCCTTAGCCTGAATAGGTCTCGCTTGTCGGGACGAAAATTAGCTTCCTTTTTAAAATTTATTTCATATAAAAAAAAATGTCTTTAACAATGTTTTTAATTTGTGTACATTTAGTAATAAAATGAAGTGACAGTAAAGCATAATTCTAAAAAGGAATCCAAGGGCTTCCTCTCTAAGGTAAATATATCACTACGACAAAGTAGTTCTTAAATATATATATATATATATATATATATATATATATATATATATATATATATATATATATATTATATATATATATATTATATATATATATATATATATCATATATATATAGTATATATTTTAATACAATTTATTCTTCTAGAAACATCAATTATTTTCTAATAATTTCTTTCGGAAATATTTATTTAATTGAATTAATTAAATGTATTCCTTTTTTATAATTTAAATTATTAATTAATTGAAATTATATTTAATTTTCATCCTAAGTTTTTGACTTACATTTCTAATTTTAGCTAACCCCGGCCCCGGCCCCGGCCCCGGCTAAATTAGAGCAACCCCGGCCCCGGCCCCGGCCCCGGCAAAATTCCCGCCCCGGTCGGTCCCTACCTGAGAGTATGGAAGAATTGCGAAGGGAAGTTATGACTGAGGTGTGTAAGAAACCTGAGCAGATAGGGATTAGGAAGGTGAAATATTTTATGAAGGAGTTAAAGGCTATGTGTAACGTAGGTGTGCTTCCGGTGCAAGAGGTATTGATTGTTGTGAGTAAGTTGTTTAAGATAGTTGTATGTGTGCATTATGGTG
Source organism: Trachelipus rathkii (assembly GCA_015478945.1). Classification (NCBI taxonomy): domain Eukaryota; kingdom Metazoa; phylum Arthropoda; class Malacostraca; order Isopoda; family Trachelipodidae; genus Trachelipus; species Trachelipus rathkii. The sequence goes on from JABUQX010048229.1 coordinate 63,657, forward strand.
GAGAGAGACCAGTTTTGTATAGGAGTGAGGGTGTAAGTGGTGCAAAAGTGGGTGAGCTTCATTTACAGTGTTTAAGTGGCGTACATTACAATTGGGTAATCGAGAAAAAGAGTTACGATAGGAAGTATGTGTTGGAATCGGAGATGGAGGAGTGTCTGGTAGAGGGTGATGAGAATGTGAAAATGATTTGTCCAGGGGAAATCGAAGAGATTGTGTATTGCGAGCATGGGATAAGTGGAAGAATGGAGGTGAAAGTGCAGGTGAATGGGAGAGTATTTTGTGGACTGATTGATACTGGGGCTCAGATTTCTTTAGTGAATGCATCTGTGGTACGGGAAATTGAGCAAGTAACGTGGCAGATAGAGAGGAAGAGTACAAATGTGAAGATTAAAGGGATTGGGTCAGGTGATTTTGTTGCTTTTGAAGAGGTTTTGTTAAAGGTAGAAATAGGAACGCTAGGGGAAGTGGAACATAGGTTTGTTGTGCTGGATGAGGAGCGAATGCCGTATTGTTTTTTGTTTGGGATTGACTTTTTGAGGGTGAATAGGTTGTCCGTAGATGTAGGGAATGAAAGGTTGCTGAAGGGAAGTCGTGAGATTGTTAGAATGCAGAAGGAGGATGTGTGTGTTGTTGATTTTGTTGGCATGGTGAGAGTTGGTGTAGGGGATGAAGAACTGTTAAGCATGAAAGATATCGAGGTAATGCAAGAGGAATGTCCTATGGTCTGTGAGTTGAGAAAATGTATTTTGTTGGGTAAAGAAGTGTGCAGGTGGGACCAGTTGATAGAAGATTTTAGGGTATTTGCGAAAAGGTTTGTTGTGTGTACTAATGTGGTGTATTATATTCGGAAAGTAAGGGAGGATGATTTGTATGTACCTGTGTTTTCTGTGATTGGAACGGTAGGGATGGCGTTAGTGATCCACCGTAGGTATGGCCACATGGGGAAGTTTAAATTGTGGGAATGTATGAAAGAGAGAGTGTTTAATCCTTGGTTAAGGAAAATAGTGAATGATGTTGCTACTACTTGTGAGGAATGTCAGAAGGGAAAGTATCAGAGAATGTATGTGAAACCCCCTGTGTTACGAATGGATGTGAATGAACCTTTTGAGTTAGTAGTGATTGATTGTGTTTCGTTGCCAGTGACTGCAAGTGGGTATGTAGGAATGGTGGTGATGGTGGATCACAAAAGTAAATTTACGTATGCTGTGCCAGTGAAGAATAAGACTAGTGTGAATGTGGCTAGGGTGGTAAGGGAAGTTTTGTTGCCGAATGTGTGTATGTAAACCGAAGCGAATGTTGAGTGATAATGGACCGGAGTTTGTAGGGCAGGCGTTTGAGCAAATGTTGAGTGATTGGGGCATTGAACATGTGAAAACGACGCCGTATATGCCGTTCGAATGGGTTAGCTGAGAGGACGATTCGAACATTGAGTGAAATGTTACGAATGATGAGTGAAAGAGAATGATTGGGATTATTGGTTAGGAAGAGTGTTGTGGGCTTATAATATGACTGTGCATAGAGCAACTGGTATGTCTCCTTGTATGTATGTGTTGAATTTTGAGAAGTTTGTAAAACCCAGGCTTGGGTTACCTGAAGGTGATAGGGACGTTTGGAGAAAGGGTAGTTTAAAGTTTGCCAGTTTTAAGGTAGGGGATAAGGTTTTGAAGGAAGTAATTGAGAAAGGTCGGTTGAACGTGAGTAAGATGAGAGAAAAGTTTGAAGGGCCGTATATTGTAAAAAGGGTTATGTCTAATGGGGTTAGTTATTTGTTGGAGGGTGAGAACGATGGTGGTACGAATGAGTTTCGGGCCCATCAGGTACAGTTGAGACCGTGGAGAGAACCTCCTGGTTATTTAAAGATCCATCCTGTGTATAAGTTTTTGGTGAATGAGGATGACTTGAATGAGAATGGGGATATAGTGGATGATTTATGGTTAAAGGGGAAAGAGTTAGTGTTGGTGGAAGAGATACCGAAGAAAGAGCGTAAAAGTGGATTGTCGGGTAATGTGAATAGGTTAAGGGTGTTGTTTAACGATGATAATGAGAATGATGAGTATTTTTCAGGTTTTTGGTGGGACAATGGGAATAACGGGCAGAGTTTGAGAAAAAGTACTTACACAGTTTGCAAGTTTCCGTTGGATGAAAATGAGAGTGTGTTGGCAGGATTGAGAAATATTAGAGATAGGAGTGTGCATATGGAAGTGGATGATTTGAGTAAATTTTGTGTGGAATTGGATGAAGTAGTGAATGTTATAAAGGCGAATGCTAGGATGAGAGAGATCGAGAAAGAGATTGCAGAAATGTCTGAGCTATTACCTAGGGAAGGAAGTGTGAATGAAGTAGGAGAGACTGATGAAAGAGCGGAAGGTGGGAATAAACCCAGTGAACAAGTGAAGGAATATGAGAAACCGTTTACTAGGAGTAGAGGTGTTGTAAAAGAGTATGATTGGGTGATGACAACGGCGTTATAAATGGGGAGTGATTGTTTGGGTTAGAATTATGAGACAAACTTAGGTAGGAGGGATGTGGTAGGTCAGTTATTTGTGGTTGTTGTCTCATAATTTTTATTGTTTTTTAGGTTTTTAGGTACAGCATGAAAGAAGGAAAGATGAGATTTCGTGAGCAGAGCAAAAGATGGAACGTCAAGGAACAAGGAGAGCGCTTGGACATGCAGTGATTTATTTTAGTGTATTAGTGCGATTTTTAAAATTTAAAAGTGCAAGAGGGAAATTAATTTAAATTAAATTTCATTTTTATTAATCCTTTAATTAATTTAATTAAATAAGTGAAAATAATTTCGTTTAATGTTTTTCAGTTAAAATAACATATTTAGATTGATTTGATTTTCAAGCAAAGCATAAGGAATTAATTTGATTTTTTTTGAAATATGAATAATGAATTGATTATTGATAAATGCTTATTGATTTGAATTAATGAAAGAGGATTGATGGACTGACTGAATTTGGATAATGTGACAAAGGGATTTGTTCTGATGTTTTGATGAATGAGGCTCTTTCTTTCTTTAAATTTCTGTGGTAAGAGTACTTAATTATTATTTGTCGTATTTTTTATTTTTTTAATGATTAATTGATTTATTGATTAATAGATTAATATTCTTATCATTGTTATTAATATTTTGATTAATATTGTCTATTATTATGAGGATTATAAGTAGTCGATTTTTTTTGGTTTTTAAGATTGAAGTATTGGTTTTGGTCCAGTCGAAGGTATGTTGCCTGTGGGACCATAGAAATCGAAAAGTTGAAAAAACTGGTCATCACCATTGGCCAGGTAGCTACTAATTATTATTTTTGTTTGTATTTATTTTTCTTATATAGATTTTAATTTAATAGTTGAAATTTTGAATTTTGCATTTTATGAATTTTAAATGATTAATTATTTTAGTCTTGAATGTTAATGTTAAATTGATTTCGATTGTTTTTATAGTAATTTACTTATGGATTAATTTATGATTTTAATTACTTATTTAATACTTAGATTCATGGTAGGATTTCTTTATTTATTATTTACCTTATTATTTTTTATTTGTTATGTTAGGGTTTGTTTATTTTTTTTCTCATTCCAGTTTTTTTTCTTGGGCTGGTCTTCCGTTTTTTTTGCCGATCTTACATTTCTTTTTGGACTCCATTTTGTATGTGGAATATAGGCATAGGGGACTGGACTACACAGAGATTGTAATATTTTGAAAAGGAAAAATAAAGAGAAAATTTGTAAAAATAAAGATAAGAGGGACTGAAATTGAAAGTAAAATTGAAAAACAAAATAAACGGAAATTTACTTAACAAAGAACTTGACAAAGGGATTGAAAACAAAATATTCGAAAAGACAAACTGAAAACTATACGTGAAAAAGGGAAAAGGAAACGAGTGAAAATTGAGAAAAACGTTTTGTAATTTAATAAAAACAAAACAAAAACATTTTGAAAATTTATAAAAATATTGTGAAGATATAAGAAAAACATTTTGAAAAACGTAGAAAAACGATTTAGAACAATTATTAAACTTAGGCGAATAGTGGAAAACATTGTGACAAAATTGTGGAAAATTATAAAAACAATTTAATATATGAAAGAAAAACAATTGAAAATTTAAAATTAAAAATAACTATTTCATATACGGAATATATATTATATAACATTTTTGTATTTATCGGTTAATATATTTATATGTCTATAGGTTTATATTTTTTTAGGTCTGTAAGGTCCTATATGGTGTAGGTTTAAGGGTATTTTGATTAATACTGTATAAGGGTATATAGTAGTGTAGTGTGGTATATGGTAGAGGTATCGGGTTATCGTATCGTGGGATATACTAATTTTCAAGGTGGTGTCAAGATATCGTGTGGCTTTTTTTAGAAAATTGTAAGTTTAGGGAATATACTGAAATAAATTGTGATTCGTTCACCAATAAATTAAGGAAAGTATTCATTCAGTAAGGAAGAGGTGAAAGTAATTTTCATTTCTGTTTATTTGTTTTTTATTTATCACACTGTAGATATGTTACTATTGGGATTAGAATTACTTATTAACCTATATAATATTCTTCCATCAGATTTAGTATTGATAAATAGTACTGTTTCATTATCTTTTTTTTTTTTTTGTTCTGACTGATACAAAATCAATCCACATTAATCAAATTCTGGAGTTAAATAGTCAGACAGTCAGACAGTTAATTCAAAGGCTCATACAGGAACATCCCCGCTTCAGGGTAGGTGTTCATTTCAATTAATCAATAATTTTTTTAAATGGTCACATTAAATAAAATAACTTACACTGAGATTTTTCTCAGGGATCAAATTTAGGAGCCAAATATCTCTTGGTCAACTTTATGAGACAACATCATCTATGTTTATATAGTCTGGAAGTGAATCCATCAGTATTCATTAAACATTCATATTCCTTGTGACAGCTCTTATATAATCAAAGTCATACACAAGAATACGAGAGCAGGATTCATCACTCATACATTAGTTGAGTATACTATTAATGGTGTAAATATAAAGATAATTATAATTTAATTTACCAATTATCATTATTACTCACATAATTTAAATTATTTAATAATTTTTCAATATATGCGTGGTGAATGTGTATATATATGTATTTATATAAATATGTATATATATGTGTATATCTTCGCCTATATGATCAATATAATCAATATAGTCTATCAGCTTGATATATTGTATTGACATATTTATGAGATCTGTGCTTTGGTATTTTCATGCAGGTCAATTATTTTGTTACTTTATTTAAATAGTCATATGAGTATTACTTTTCACAAAATCGAGCTCTATCCTTCTATGTTTGTCGTGCATGTGCTGACAGATAGATAATAATATCTGGTAGCATATGTAGTTTCATTCATAAAGGGAAGAGTTGTAAATATCCCTTTTGTTAATACATGTATATACGCTTTGGTGCAGAGTTTCCTTTGTAGCTTGTGTCCTGAGTTTTTCTTTAGTTTGAGAATTGTTTTACTTATATAATTTGCTTATTACTTGATTGGCTTATTTAATTCTGTTTGCTGTGCGCTGCTGTTCCTTTTCTACTTTTCTTTCTCCTCTGATGCACATATTCGCTTTTGCAGTCTATTTAAATCCGTCCGTGTACAGGCCAAGATATTCAGCACCGGCGGAGGACGCAGAGAGGTCCTCAACACAAACCTGAGATCGGGTTACGTTGCATTGCATAACATAAATTATATTTCGTTGTGGTGTCTGATCCACACGCTTGTCTTCTTATTGGAGCTGTTGAGTTAGTTATTTCTTTCTGTCTTTTCATCCTGTTCCTTAGGAAATTGCAAGTCGCATCGTTCACCATAACATAATTGGCGACCTTGCCAGGATCTCTCTGTAAAGGGCAGTATTTGCCAGTCATATAATCAGGGGTTCGTAGTTTATACACAGCGTTATCATTAGTATTCATCTTTTTCGAAGGTTTTTCTATTTTCCTGTTTAGGGTTTTTTGTAATTAAATTGTCTAGTTGTAAGATATTCTGTTGTTGTGTTGTAAAGCAGGGAGTGGTTGTCGTTGTTGTTGTTTGTGTTGTCGTGTTGTTGTTTTTGTGGAATCGGAAAAAAAAAAAAGAGTATTGAAAACTCATACCATACAGCATGGCAAACCAGCAGGACGATAAATCTTTCGAGTTGGGTACGTTCACGAAAGACCAGGATCTGTCCACTTCTTCGGAAAAGGATGACGAAGGCAAGCTGGATAGTGCAACAGGAGGTATGCCCGAGGGGGTAGATTTTAATCCAAAAATGATTTTCAGTGAGTTGAAGCGACTGAATGTGTCGTTGGATCAATCCAAACAACAACTGGCTGAAGAGCATGCTGAACGGCTCAAATTTAGAAGAGGTGTACCAGTGATAGATCATCCACTGGTGGAGGATAACACAAAAATCTACAGACCAAGATTTCCATTCGAACATGATGGTCGTAATTTTTCATATTGAAGTGGTAGACTGGTCTGAAAAAGAAAGATTATTAGGTAAGAAAGTGGAAAACCAACTCACCAAAATCTGCTCTTCAATCAGGGGTGCTTCTATGTGCATGCAGTGGGCAGAAACAGACTACTAATGCCCAAGGTCACCTAAGCACTCCCTAACTAGACACTGCCTCTTCAGCTAAAAAGCTACGCCTCAAAGATGGGTCGTATTTCTCTGCTCACTGAAAAATAAAACACGAGCAAGCAAGGTGCAAAACCAAGCACATTCAGGCATAAACAAAAAATGAGATACTCACACAGGGTGTTACACCAAGCGTGCGCAGTTGCAAGCAAAAATAGTAAATGGGCAAAGAAAGACAGCCAAAATTTTACAGATATAAATATATTTACAGTTATTTATCATAAATTAAGTTAAGTATTTACACTAGTTTTATGCAGTTTAAATCTGGGGTTTTCTCACTTACCAACATGCACAACTCCTTTCATACTAAACCTCTATATATTGATGCTATGCATGATAACATGCCCCTAATTAATTTGTTAATTTGTTTAATAACCAAACAATAAATAATTTAATAAATAATAGTTTAATTAATAATCTTTAAGATTTAAACAAATATTTTAATTAATAATTTGGATGATGGTAGATTAATGGGATGGATGGGAAAATGCAGCTTAAGTTCTAACTATGGTAATATTACAATAAGGGAAAATAACTGTTATGGAAATGCAAAGAAAAATGGCTGTAACTCTTTGCTTAAAGGTTTCTTGAAACTTTAATGGAGACTGGTATTATGAATCCAAACTTTTGATTTGCTTCCTAAAATAGTTCACTCCTAAGATAGTTGAAATCACAAATGATTCAGTCCCAAAACAATTCTTGTTTGTCCACAATTGGTCTCCGAAACAATTCCCTGTTGGTTGAAAAGATCAACAATGAAGAATAATAAGGATATAGCATTCAGTCTTTTCTTTTAAGTCAAAAACCACAATTTGGTTACCTTGGATAAGGGAACTGTTCACTTTTGGTTTTATAATTTTCCTCAAAATAGGCAAGTTGTTTTCTCTTGTGTGTTCCTTTTCAAATAAAATGGTGGATTTTAATTTTGTATTATCACACTTCTCTGATGTTTTGCTTATCACTTTGATGTATCATCACTTTTTTCACGTCCAAATAATTGGTCTTTTTGAGATCTTTTTCACTTTATATCTTTTTCACTTTTAGATTTCCACACTTTAAATGTCACAAGTTTGTATCTTTTCACTTTATTTCTTACTTTAAATGTCACAATTGGGTAAATATCTTTTTTTAATATATTTATAAATCGTCCATGAACATATATAATGTCAATTCTAAAACTCTAACAAAAATTTTGAATAAATAATCAATAATCTTCATCAATACTAACTTTGCAAATCTGAAAAATATAAGAATGTAGCACACCTCTTCATACCTCCCCACCCGTTGTTGGGACAACAACGCAGGGATGACTTTGGGCTCATTTCCTAAAATAGTTCTTTTCTTTGCTTTATCCAGTAATCCTTGGTTTGCACTTTCTTTATTCAATATTGATTTATGAAATATTTTTATTAACATTATTAAGTTTAAGATTTCTTTCAATTGTTAAATTTACATTTTTAAGTTTTAATTATTGCTTTCTTTTCCTTTCTAAAATAAAGGGTTGAACAAATGGAAGATCCAAACAGGCACCCTTTGATCTTGTATGTGGTCTCTCCAAAGGAGTATTCCTCTTACTTTTCTCAAAAACACCATCATTTAACTCCTCAGAAAAACCCGAAAAGTCTGTTTCTATGATAGGAGTAGGAGTCTCTTCATTTATTGGAGTGTTACTCCAGGAAATTCGCCTTCTTACTTCTTCTAAATCTCCCAATCTGATCTCTCTAGTTGATAATGGGCTTAGTTCTTCATTGTCGGTAATGTCACTATTTTTCTGCTCTTTAAAAACTCTGTAATTTCGTAAAGCACTTCTACTCTTTCGGTAATGGCCTAATAAGAATTCCATCAAACGGGGTGATGGAGTACTATTTTTCATGAATACTGACATAGATGTCTGATTCATCAAGAACGAAGATAACTCAGGGTCTACACCCTCTGGGATTAAATTAGACAATTCTTTATTAAGGGATGCTTCCAAGGAAGGAAGTATAACATTTTCCGCCATTTGAAGATTCCTCTTCATCTGTTCTAACAATCCCTCACATTTCCTCTTGGTGTCTTCGTCAATATCAAAACCTTCAAAAATCTGCATCATCTTCAATCTAAGTCAAATGGTCTAATGACAATAGTCTTTATGAATGTCCCTTTTGGGACCAAGGAATTTCTTACCACTTCCCATTGGAAGGTACAACTGCTCAGGTTCAACTAAATCCATGGCCCACTTTTGGAAAAGAGGATTGTTTTCTAGATAATGGGGTGGTAATATCCACCGCCTGAGTTGTCTATGATGCACTTTAAATTGTTTTCCTTCTTCAGACTCTATGATATATGTTACTTGATTGTCATTCACCTGGATAACTTCATATGGGCCATAGTAACGTGGCTTAAATTTATTTGTGACTAAGTCCCCAGGTAAATGTATCTTTAATCCTACTTTTTGATGAATTCCATAAGGTTGAAAGTGGGCATGCCCAGGCTGCCAATACATTTCATTCCTTTTCCACGATAACCCCAAATGTGGGGTGTGTTGTTCTTTTAAAATGTATTCACAGGGTGACAATCCCAACTGTGAATGCTCAGTATGGTTGTAAATCAAGACTATCCTAGGCAATTCTATATCCCATTTTGTATAATCTGTAATTGACATTCTTAAATATTGAATGATGGTTCTATTTATTCGCTCTACAGCACCATTTGAAGATGGTGTGTAAGGAGTGGTTAGGATATGTTTTATGTTATTGAGCTGCAGCATCTCTTCAAACACTGGCCCAATAAATTCCCGGCCATTATCAGTTAACAATCTCTCGGGTATATTAGGTAAATAAGGAAGCATTAGCTGTTGGAAAGTGTTTGTGACTGTGAGAGATTGTTTATTCTTTATTGGAACAGCTGCAATCCATTTGGTATGATGATCTACCAGGACTAAGGCATAATTATTACCTTGTTGAGTTTTGGGAAGCTGTAGAAGGTCCATGGCAACCAATTCAAAGGGGAAATCAGTAGTGATCTTGATAGTAGGTGGTGTGTAAATAATATTTGCTGTTTTTGAAGCTTGGCATTTATAGCATGTGGTGGTTATGTCATAACAAATATTATAAATTTTTGTATGCCACACATATTTGTTAACTAATGAAATCAATTTATTTTTTCCTATATGAGCAAAATTCACATGAGCCATAATAGCAAGGTCAGTGAGGATAGTAAAAGGAACAATGTAAGCACTTTCATGAGACTGATACTTATTTATCTTATACAATGTGTCATCTCTGATAAAAATGTACCTTTTGAATCTGGCAAACTGTTTAAGATTACCCACTAAGGGTCTATGGTATTTTATAGCTCTATATAACTGCCTCAATAATGGATCTTGTTTTTGAAAATCACGTACTTCCTCAGGGGTTAAAGCTATGGCATCCACATTTGGATCCTCATGTTCAATAAGTGATAATTGGCAGAACTTAACTACTGGTGATACCTCCCCACCAGTGTTTAACTGGTTACTTGCTTTTTGGACTGTTTGTGAAAGAGTGGGTTCTGGCTGTTCTTCTAAAGATTCATTTAACAATTCATACTCTTCAAACCCCTCATCTGCCTTCACAACCTTGGCTTGGGGACTTATCTCTTGTGAAAGCTCTGTTCTGGTCAACAGATTGTAATGTACTCCTCCAAGACACAATAACCAACAAACTTTAAGGGTCTGAAGATTTCCAAATTGTAAGGGTTTAGAATTCCCATAAAATACTAGAACTTTTACTTGGTACAGATGACTGAAAGCTTCTATTGCTTGTACAATTGGTAACTGACCTGGGTATTTTAAAAGTTGTAATTGTTTAGTAAGTGTTTTGTGATTTTTACCTGTAGGTAAGTTGTAACTCTTGCGGTTCTCTAATAGTTCTTGAATAACTGCTCCCCGAATGGTTAAATGTTGATCAGGAGCTCCAAAGAGAAATGTGGAAAAACATTGAAATAGAGAATCTCCTCCCCCAGGCATCTTTACTTCCAAGCACCCAGCAGGAATTTGGTTCACTACTGAACCATTTATATCAGTATCAATCAATGGTACTGGTGATCGTGAAAGGGCATCTGCCACTACATTGTCTTTGCCAGGTACATAAATTAACTCATAGTCGATATCGTTAATCTCCTCTAAAGTTCGTGCTACCCGTTGATTAACCAAAGTCATATTATTCAAGAATAGTAATGGTTTATGGTCTGTATGTATAAGGATCTTGATTCCATACAGGAAGGGCTTCAAAGATCGAACAGCCCAACGGATGGCAGCTACTTCTTTCTCAGTAGTACTATATCTTTGCTCAGCTTTGGAGAATGTTGTGGAGATATAGGCTATTGGTTTTACTTCTCCCTGTTGCTCTTGGGACAAGCAAGCACCTGCACCTACATTAGAAGCATCTACGTGTAACAACAATGGTGAAGCGTTCGATGATCGATCAGGATAAGATAACAGTTGTGGGTCTATCAAAGCTCTTTTAAGTTCTTCAAAGGCTTTTTGACATTGTGATGTCCATTTTAAGGTTTTCTGGTTCAGGAGTTCGAAAAGAGGCTTTGCAACTTCTGAACACCTGGGAATATGTCTGCGGTAAAAATTTACCATCCCAATAAATTGTCTAAGTTTACGAACTGTTGTAGGTGCTGGAAAATCCATAATACCCTGTAAATTCCTTTCTAATGGAACCATTCCCTTTTCTGAAACCAAATGCCCCAAATATTGGACTTGTTTTCTCAACATAAAAGTTTTGGCTGGTTTGATCTTAAATCCAGTGTCCAGGAAGGCTTTTAATACCTTTTCCAAGATTTCCAAATGTTTATCGAAAGTTTCACTAATTATCAAGACATCATCTAGGTAGACCATTGTCTCTGTCCAGGGTATATGTGATAACGCCATTCTCATGCCACGCTGAAAAGTTGCAGGCCCGTTTTTGACACCAAATGGCATCCTGAGAAATTCCCAATGCGACAAAGGTGTCGTAAATGCAGTCTTTTCAATACTCGATTCCTCCATCTCCACCTGATAATAACCTTTGACCAGATCAATGGTCGTGAAGTACTTCATTCCTTGGAGGCTAAATAACATGTCAATTAAGTTTGGTATAGGGAAACTATCTCCCTTTGTTATTTTATTTAAGGCCCTATAGTCAATACATAACCTAATGGTACCATCTGGCTTACGTATAGGTACTACCGGTGCGGAATACGGTGATTTACTCCGCCTGATGATGCCATCTTCCTCCAGTCTTTTACAACACTCCTCTATTTCTTTCAATACTGGACCTTGTAATCGTCGTACAGGGACCTGTACAGGCTCCTCTGTAGTTGTTTCAATCTTATGCTTGATCACCGAAGTACAACCAACATCAGAATCATTCAAACTTAAAACTGAAGGATAGTTACTTAAAAGAGTCAAAACTTGACTTCTCTCTGAAGATGTTATATCAGACTCACTCAAACAAAAAGACTCATACAGTGTCTCTAATGTCCACTCCTTTTTCTCAACCACTTCCTGGTTGGAAAGTTCAACTATATTTATTGATGGATCGTCATCAATAACCTCTACTTTGCCTATTTGTTGGCCCTTTTTCAGCTTTTTCACACTATCTGAAGTGTTGCTAACAATGATCACTGCCTTGTTACCTATTATGTTTAATATAGAGGCGTTTATTTCAACTTTGTCATTCATTTTACCCTCTAACAAAATAAGCTTTCCATCTTGTCCACTCAATGGACTGATACCTACTTCCAGAGCTATACTACTTTTGGGTGGTATCTTCACATTCTCAATCAAAGTACAAGTGTGTGAAGGAGGATTAGTTTTCCTAATATCTGTGGATACAGTTACAACTTTATTTCCTTTGCGGCAAACCAATTCACCCTCATGGGGGTCTGGTAGTAAATGCTCTTTCCGCAAAAAAAAAAAAAAAAAAAAAAAAAAATGAAATAATATACAAAAAAGGGAAAAAAAAAAAAAAAAAAAAAAAATAAAAAAAAAAAATTTGATAAATAATTACTTGTCGTACTCAGTATCATCTGGAATTACGATCAATCTATGAGGCTTCAGTGAGTAAGTGGGTGATAAATCCAAAACAAGGGTAACTCCTCCCAAAACTGGAAAGGTTACCTGTCCAATTCCTGATACTCTCTTATAAGGAGTTTCTTCTAATTGATATTTCTGTTTATTTAATTTATGATAGCAACTGGCTGATATTAAGCTAATGCTGGCGCCAGTATCAACAAAAGCAGTTAGATCAACCAATTGTGGTTGATTATTAATACAGACGTGAATGATTAACGTGTCTAGTGTATCTTTTGTCATCCTTAATTTAATGACATCTTGGTCATCATCTACTGCTTCATGATTTACTAATTCTTCATTCTTTTCAACACCTACAGATTTTACTATTTCCGGTATTTCAGTACCACTAATATTAATTTGCTTCTGGGCAGGTGGTACACCATAACCCTCTTGAGACTCTCCAAGATTTGAATTGTCATGTGTAACTTCTTTATTGAGTATTGCCTCAGGCTCTGATGCGAGGTCTTCCACATCAGAGCGGTTTAGTTTCCCTGGTGCTCATTACAATCCTTTCCTAAGTGTGGTCCTTTACACAGAGGACAACAAAGACGATCATTGTTCCTATTGGGACAGTTCTTAACCAGGTGTCCCTTTTGCTTACAAAACAAGCATTGATTTTTAGATGTAAAACAATCATCAGCCACATGCCCCCTTTTGCCACAAAACTGACAAAAAGGTCGAGCACGACACTTTTCCATTGAATGTCCTCTTTTCTTACAAAATCCACATACTAAAGCTCTGTCATCATCTTGACTTTCCTTTTTCTTCCAAGAGGGGCTTGGGGTCCATTCGCGCCTTGGGAACTCACGGCTCCTATCTTTAGGAATTGCTCCTGGTCCGAAGTCTCTCACACAGGAACCATTATATCCCCTTGGTCCTGCAGTATTTGCTTTTTGTTGGGTAACTGTGTGGAAAGCCACTCCTGAATTTCCACAACAACAATTGTTTAAGCCAGAAGTGTATAGTTTATTTATGGGAGGACTCGATGTTAAATCAATAAGTTCATGTGAATTATCATTACCATTGTCTTTTGGTACTTGTTCTTGAATATTGGCATCAACTATAGCAACTAGTCGATCCCATGAAACCTTTATCCCCAAAGAGGTTTCTACCGTAGTCAATGTGGCATCTACCTGCCTTTTTATAGATTGTGGAAGACTATCCAAAAATCTTTTTCGGACAAGTGACATATTTTGCACATCCACTCCTGGAAATGCCTTTTTAGCTAAACCCTCAAGCCTCAGAGCATAAACGGCTGCTGTTTCCATCTTCTCCATACTAGCTTCCATAAACTTTTCAATCTCTCTCTTCTGGTCCTTTTCAATTTCTTCTCGCGACCACTGGAGCAACTTACTCTTTGCCACTTCATAACTGAATGTTCCTTGGACTACAGTTTGATAGACCTTTAATACAGGTCCTTCTAAATGAGAACCTAGTAGGGGTAACATTCCTTCTGAAGATCCTGGGAATGTCCTACCACAATAATCTTCAAATCTCTCCAGAAACTGATACAATGTCTCACCACCATCCTGTTTATATTTTCCAGGTGGTATTACTCTTGGAGGCTTATTTATTGATAATGTTTGAATTAAGGTAGTAAGGGATTTCATCGTTTCACTATTCTGTGACAGGACTTTCTGCAACATTTTAATGTCCACCTTAGTATCCTGAAGTTCTGGTGGCAAAGGATCAGTTTGAGTATCTGTCTCTGCTACCGAAACAGAACTGTTTTGTGCATTAGCAGGGTTGTCAATTCCCTGATTCTCCTTCAAATACTCATTCATTTTGTCCATTTTGTGGACTTTGAACAAACCGATCGGCTATAAAAAGGTAAGAAAAAGAAAAGAAATTCAAATGAAATGAAAGGGACTGAGATAAATTTAAATTGGAAAGTGCTTGCAACCCAAAGGTTATAAAAGAAAGTGTTCAACTTGTGAACAGAAAAGTGACCATCAGAGACGTAGAGAACTACGCTCTGCTACCAATGAAGTGGTAGACTGGTCTGAAAAAGAAAGATTATTAGGTAAGAAAGTGGAAAACCAACTCACCAAAATCTGCTCTTCAATCAGGGGTGCTTCTATGTGCATGCAGTGGGCAGAAACAGACTACTAATGCCCAAGGTCACCTAAGCACTCCCTAACTAGACACTGCCTCTTCAGCTAAAAAGCTACGCCTCAAAGATGGGTCGTATTTCTCTGCTCACTGAAAAATAAAACACGAGCAAGCAAGGTGCAAAACCAAGCACATTCAGGCATAAACAAAAAATGAGATACTCACACAGGGTGTTACACCAAGCGTGCGCAGTTGCAAGCAAAATAGTAAATGGGCAAAGAAAGACAGCCAAAATTTTACAGATATAAATATATTTACAGTTATTTATCATAAATTAAGTTAAGTATTTACACTAGTTTTATGCAGTTTAAATCTGGGTTTTTCTCACTTACCAACATGCACAACTCCTTTCATACTAAACCTCTATATATTGATGCTATGCATGATAACATGCCCCTAATTAATTTGTTAATTTGTTTAATAACCAAACAATAAATAATTTAATAAATAATAGTTTAATTAATAATCTTTAAGATTTAAACAAATATTTTAATTAATAATTTGGATGATGGTAGATTAATGGGATGGATGGGAAAATGCAGCTTAAGTTCTAACTATGGTAATATTACAATAAGGGAAAATAACTGTTATGGAAATGCAAAGAAAAATGGCTGTAACTCTTTGCTTAAAGGTTTCTTGAAACTTTAATGGAGACTGGTATTATGAATCCAAACTTTTGATTTGCTTCCTAAAATAGTTCACTCCTAAGATAGTTGAAATCACAAATGATTCAGTCCCAAAACAATTCTTGTTTGGCCACAATTGGTCTCCGAAACAATTCCCTGTTGGTTGAAAAAAATTACATGAAGAAAAATAAAAATAAGGGAACAATTTTATAAGCCATTTTTTTCCCCCCCCCCAGTCTTTTTCTTTTAAGTCAAAAACCCCCACATACTTGGTTCTCTGGTAAGGGAACTGTTCACTTTTTCGGCTTTACTATAATTTTCCTCACATACGGCAGTTCGGCTTTCTCAGTCGTAGTTCTTTTCATTAATGGTGGATTTTAATTTTGCTATTATCACACTTCTCTGATGTTTTGATTATCACTTTGATGTATCATCACTTTTTTTACGTCCAAATAATTGGTCTTTTTGAGATCTTTTTCACTTTATATCTTTTTCACTTTTAGATTTCCACACTTTAAATGTCACAAGTTTGTATCTTGTATCTTTTCACTTTATTTCTTACTTTAAATGTCACAATTGGGTAAATATCTTTTTTTAATATATTTATAAATTGTCCATGAACATATATAATGTCAATTATAAAACTCTAACAAAAATTTTGAATAAATAATCAATAATCTTCATCAATACTAACTTTGCAAATCTGAAAAATATAAGAATGTAGCACACCTCTTCAATATATCCCAGAGACGCCAAAGCCCAATGTGCGATTCTCATTGCCGAATGAATCTGACAGATTTGACTATTCTCATGTCAATTCTGTGCGCCTTCCTATGGTGTCCGGTTCTTTGCAATCTTCAAGCGAAGTAACATCCATTTACACTTCACCTATTACTGTCTCAACCACATCAAACTCGTATATCCCCCGTCCGGGAAGAATGCCGAATAATCAGGCTACACAAGATAATCCTTCCAGGTTGGATGATATTGAAAACCAACTGGCCATGATTACTAGATCTATAACGATGCTAACTCAGCTCATGACTAGGGCATACAAACCGAAAGCCGTACCTCCACGGAAGTTCAACTCCAAGAAAGAACATAATCTCCGAACCTTCTTTAGACAATTCGAGAGATATTGTGAGGTCACTTACCCGGATCAACAAGAGGATTGGATTACCGTTTTGGGAAATCATCTCGAGGGTAGTTATTCAGACCTTTACGACCAAATAATCCAAGAGGATACATCGTATCTTTCTATTAAGGAGGCTCTCCTCCAATGGTGGGACTATGAAACCGGAGTAAAGAAGGATAAAGCATCGCAAACCTTCATGTTAGCCAAAAGGAAGCCGGGAGAAACGGTCAATATGTTTGCATTAAGGCTCGAACAGCTTGCATATAAAGCTTATCCCGGTGTCTGTATGAGGACTCACGACAATTTACGTCGCGCTTTCTTGCATAATTTGCCGGCTGAGGTGGAACAGCGCATACATGAATATATTCTTAATTTCGAAGGATCTTCAGGACGAAAAATGCAGTTTGATCAAATAGTCAGGTTAGCAAATCAACACTGTAATGAATTGTTGCCTGATCAGTCAGATTTAGGTTTAAAGGAGCCCGAGGTAATCACGATTTCTCAGGTGAAGCCTCAGGTTCAGAGAAGAAACATTTGGAATGAGGTAGTCCAACTCTATGCCAAAAAGCCAAATGTATCAGCTACGGCAATAGCCGAGCCTGTTCTCCTACTTCTAGATCTCCAAATAGTAGAGATCGTTCAAGACGACGAAAAAATGATAATCGTCGGGTAAGAGACGACTCATCAAGTTCCTCAAATAACGCTAATGCAGAAGACGATCGTTTCTGTACTCATTGCGGTAAAAATAATCATAATCTATCTGAGTGTTTTATGTATAATGACATCTGTCCGTATTGCAGGCAGACTGGTCATTCTTATGAACAATGTCAAAAACGTCTTCAAAAACAAGCCAAGAGACAACCCGCTCAGAATAATCAACAAAAACGGTCTCCACAGCTCCGATGCCCCATCTGCTCTGCTGAACATCTGGGGAAAGATTGTTCTGGTGGTAGTGGTTCTCGGCTTGCGAGTCGAGAGTCTCCATTACCTCAACGAAGTGTACGTCATCGGAACAAAGGTGAGGATGTGTGTAATGCATGTGGTGAAGCACATGAAGCGGGTGCTTGTGGAGGAAAGAGTCCTTTAAACGGGATAGCTCCGTAGTGATGGGTCATACTGCGGAAGACTTTAGTGATGTAAATAAGCTTTTAGACCCTAAGACCCAACTGGATGTGTCTGATAGACGAGTTGTCCAGATAAGATATAGTCGGGCAAACAGTCTTCCCTTATATATTGATGTATCAATCGAGGGATACTCATGAACCAAATATTCAATTGCTTGGTGGACAATGGGGCATGTGTCAGTTTAATAAAGTCCTCGGTTGTTGATAACCTAGTAGGTATAGAAAAACATTCGTCCCCTGTCCATACTGTTTGTGGTATTGGCCATACTGAAATAAAAATATTTCATTTTGTTAAGCTAAGTCTTCGTTTTAGAAGCGGTTTTATCACTAATGGCGAAGAATTTTATGTCGTCCCTTCAGAGTTCCTTCAGGAATCACTTATCTTGGGTGTTCCTCTTTTACGAGCAAATAATTTACTTCCGGACATGTCAAGATATCAGTTATTGGTAAGAGATGGACAAGGTTTGTTGATAGTGGCAGCTGATCCGACTAAACCAGATACTCGCATGGAACCGCAAACGAGTGAAAACAGTGAATTAGGAGCATACCAGTGTGGGTTTATTCCAGTAAATCTTTGTAATTGTACATATTCATTGCAAACTTTCTATTTAGAAGGCTTAAGGGAGGATAAGCTTTGTGTGCTTCCCGGAATTATTCATGAAGGGGAGCGTTCTGTAGTCGCTTTTTATAATGGCAGCGACAGTCCCAGATTCATTCCGAGAGGATTTCCTGTGGGACCAGCTTTTCCTATTGAAGATAGTCCCGATGTAAATATATATAAGCTTTCATCCCATGAAGCGGATGAGTCTATGCATGTTGCATATTGGACTCGTGAGAAAATTATGGAAGAGTTCCAATTTGATGATATTCAATTGGATTCCTTCCAGAAAGGACAATTAATTGATCTCCTTCAGAAATATTCAACAGTTCTTAGCACTGGGGATGATGACGTGGGTCTAGCACGTAATGTCCAGCATCAAATCGAGCTCACCACTGATAGACCAATTCATGTGCCTGTCAGAAGGTTTCAAGGACCATTATCTCAGGAAATTGAGCGTCAGTGCGGCGAATTGGAAGAAGGAGGGATCATTCGTAAAAGTAACTCGCCCTATTCCGCTCCTATAGTCCCGGTAAGGAAACCTGATGGAAGTCTTCGTCTCTGTGTTGATTACCGAGCTCTTAATCGACATACAAAGGGAGATGCATTCCCGTTGCCAAATCTTATAGATTCTATTTACAATATGTCAGGAGCAAAAATATTCACTACTATCGACTTGGTACGTGGATATTACCAAATTGAGATGGCAGAGGATGACATTGAAAAAACGGCCTTCTCAACTCCTCTGTCTCATTATGAATTCCTCCGGATGCCTTTTGGAGTGAAGGGTGGTCCGGCAACGTTTCAAAGAGGTATGATGATGGCTCTGTCAGGTATACCTTGGGATGAGGTTATGGCATATATTGATGACATAATCATCAGGTCCCGGGATTTTGAGCAACATATTCAATCTTTAGAAAAAGTTTTAATAGCCTTGGATGCAAATGGTTTTAAACTCAAGCCAAGCAAGACCAGGTTATGTCGAGAGTCTGTTGATTTTCTCGGTCATCGGATAAATCATCAGGGACTTCTTCCTCTGCAGAAGAATTTGGCTGGTGTAATGGATTTTCCCATCCCAACCACGGTTAAGCAGATGAGACAATTTCTTGGGTTGGTCAATTTTTATAGGCGCCATATCCCTCACTGCTCATCCATTGCCAAACCATTGTCTTGTCAGACTGGTGGTCGAGTGGTCAGATGGACACCTGATTGTCAGGAAGCGTTTGAGAAATTGAAATCATCACTGGTCAGTCCTACATTGTTGGCTTTTCCCAATTATAATGTCGATGCCCCTCCATTAGAGTTATATGTGGATGCGTCCGATATTGGAGCTGGGGCAGTGTTGTCACAACAACAGGGAGAAGATAATCATCCCATTGCCTTCATTTTGATGACTTTTTCTGAGGCACAGAAGAGATATTCAACGGTAGAACGTGAATTAGCTGCTCTCAGATGGGCTGTGAAGGCGTTACGTCCCTTTTTATGTAATGAGAAGGAATTCATCATATATAGTGATCATGAGCCATTGCAATATTTGCATAATATGTCGTCTGCAGATGGGCGTATTGCCCGTACTCTTGACGAACTCTCAGAGTATAATTTTCAAGTTCGTCATATTAGTGGTAAGAAAAATATTCTGGCAGATGCGTTGTCTCGGTCACCTGTCCCAGTGGAGGAGGCAGCTGATGATGGAGTAACACACGAAGGATGTTTCAATGAGAATTATATTCCTCCAGGATTTAAGCAGTTGCTCATTCCAGGAGGAGGAGACTCGCTTTTTAGATGCTTTGCATTTTGGCTGGAGGGCTCTGAGGATTCTCATATTGAAGTAAGAGAGAAAGTGGCCGCGGAATTATTAAAAGATCCAAAGAAATATAATCTTCAAGGGAGAAATATTCTTAAGCAGTTGCGCTCGTTATCCCACCCTGGGCAAGTACCAATCCCAGAGTTAATTCAAGTATTTGCAAATTTAATCAAGTGTAGGGTAATGGTTTACTACACGAGTGCTAAACCTATGATATATGGTGGAAATTTCTCTGACACCTGTCACTTATCTTGTGTGTCAGGGATACATTATAATTTATTAATTCCTGATGACCAATATTCAGAGGGACATAGTGTCCAAATAAACTTAATTAAGGTTGCCACTAGTACACCTAATACACGTACACATGTTTCTTTAATACAAAATTCTAGTATAGATATTGAAACAATTAAAAAAGAGCAAAGGACAGATAAGGTTCTGAAGACATTATCTAGAGTCGTTCGTGACGATTTACCTACTTTAAGGTGGCCTAAGTCATTAAATATATTCAAATTTATGAAAGACAAGATGATTGTTCAAGATGGCATTTTATATGCTGTGCACCGGGATGAAGAAAAATTCGTCATTCCCTTTTTCTTTTTGGTTTCGATAGTGACCCAATATCATGTGGACTATGGCCACATAGGGAGAAATAAACTTAATTCCTTAATTTATGAGGAATTTTGGCATCCTCGTGTCAACCAGGTAGTCTCAGATGTGTGTAAAGCATGCCCTCACTGTCAATTGTCCAAGACCTGTCCAAATATTGCAAAACCCCCGATGATGAAGATAATCTCATCATACCCATATGACTTGTTAGCAGTAGATTTGTTGCAATTACCTCGCACACGGAAAAATCATGGGTACTGTTTAGTCGCTATCGACCATTTTTCGAAATTCGTTGCGGTGGTTCCTCTAAGCAACAAAACAAGTCAAACAGTGGCAAATGCCTTTAAATATAAAATCTTATCTTTCCTACCAAATATTCCGGAGCGCCTTTTAAGTGATCGAGGTTTAGAGTTCATGGGTGAACCTTTTAAGATTGTGTTAAATGAATTTGGCATCACACACGTGGTAATCTCAAGCCACATGCCTCAGTGCAATGGTGTCACTGAGCGAGTCAATAGGACCCTGTTACAATTATTGCGTTCCTTGGCACAAGATAATCCATCTTCATGGGATGATCAGTTGCCTCAAGCGGTTATTTTATACAATCATACATGGCATTCGGCTATCAATGCTACACCTTCGGATATTCTCTTGAAACATGCCCACTCATATAAACATAATCCGTGTCATCAGCAGTTTTGGCGTGATCCGTCCAAGCATTTTTCCCCTTACAAAATTGGAGAGAAAGTGGCTTATAAGACACATATGCCAGGTAATCTGGTTATTAATAAATTTAAAACACGTTATGTAGGTCCTTTTATTATTCGCCAAGCTCACGGAAATAATCTTACTTATATAATATCTAGAGTAAATAATCCCAATCATCAAATACAGGCTCACTATTCTCAGCTTCGACCATGGATTGAGGTTCCTAATTATTTAAAAAATAATCCCCATTTTAAGAAATTATTGGTTGAGGAATTCCCTGCGGTAGAAGAAATGGTCGATGAGTTACCTGCTGAGATGGTCGAGGATAAAACTCGAGAGGTGGATGACCCTGTTTTTGGGGATTCTGAGGATGATGAGGATTTTCTTGGTTTTGAAATTAATTCTCCTTTATCAATCGGTGAATATGCTCAACTAAGTATTCCCACTGAGTTAGATTCTTCAATAAATGATGGTAATGGATTACACATAGAACACATCACCTATTCTTCCCCACTTACACTTGTAAATGCATCTTCTTCTCGGGTTATAAATAGTCCTTCTAATGGGTTATACATGGACGATCCTCTGGTGGAGGATGGTATCTCATTGAATTCCGGGGCCCCAACTGGTTGTGTTGATGGTTTGGAGTTGTCGGAGTCTATGTCTGAGATCTATCCTTCTCCTGTTCCAAGTCGTCATATGTCCTCTGACTATGCCTTCTTAAGGTTCCTTTGTCGAACTGAGAGTAAGGCAGAAAAAACCCTTAGTGACACTTCTATGATAAGTAATCAGGTGATGGAATCACCTGTCGAGTCAAATCTGGGTAGTTTTGA
The DNA here is from genome assembly GCA_015478945.1 of Trachelipus rathkii. Taxonomy (NCBI): domain Eukaryota; kingdom Metazoa; phylum Arthropoda; class Malacostraca; order Isopoda; family Trachelipodidae; genus Trachelipus; species Trachelipus rathkii. The sequence goes on from JABUQX010048229.1 coordinate 85,942, forward strand.
GGGTTTTCCAGATAATATAATACATATTCTGCAGTCAGAGTCTTCTGATTATGACCTTGGTTTTCCTGATGAGGGGATGTCAGTCATCAGTGAAGCAAGTGACATGGGAACCTGCACTATTGATGAATTCATTGAAGATTCATATATCATATCCCCTAATTTATTCATTCAGACAAAGTGTGAAGATACCAAAGTTACAGACTCTATTGTAGATTCAATAGGGCCAAGAACTAGGTCAAAAGGACCTGTGCCTGAAGTAGACTATATTATGAAAGGAATTTTAGAATATTCTAGGAGAAAATAATTGTTTAAAATATATTTTCATGTTCAGTTAAAATAAGCTTTTAATTTTATAACATTCTTATTATTCTCCAGAGAGTAATTATTGACTCAATTGATGTATATTCTTTAGTTTGTATTTAGTTAATGCATATAATGTTTTAATACTATATGTTTTCTTCTTATCAAATTCAGTGAAGAAGAAGAAACTTATATTTCTTGGTGTGGATTTAATGAATATTTAATCAATGTATTGGTCTTAAATATATGTACTAATTGATTTGTTCCAGCAGTTTCCTGAGATTCTACTAGATATTATGTATTTATTTATTTTTTTATGTAACGTCTGTCATTACATATTACTACAAATATATTATTGATTTTTTCAGGTTGTGGTTGTCAGGGAGTCCTGTATCCGGTGATGCCGTTACCGTTTGGAGAGATGTTTCCAACAATGGACCTTGGGAAGGACACAGGCAGATATGTTCTTGATCTGGAAAAAATGTGATGTCAAAAATGACAGACCGATCGGGATAGTCAATACGTACCCGCATAAGGGTTAATAAAATAAATGACATGCAATGTATACATTATATGATAAAAATAAAATTACTTGTAATATTTAAAGTATTGAAATAATCAGGTTGGTCGAACTTTACAATTTAAAAATATTCATCACTTATGTAATCCTATCATGAACGACAATTAATTGTAAAATAAGTTACACTCTGTCCCTTGTGTTCAATTTTAGTTTTTTCCTCCTGGTGCGGTAATTGCCGGGACAGTGATTTCTTGCTGTTTACTCATTCCTATTACATTTAAATTTTGTCCTGTAAATAATGAAAAATAGAGAAATGCATATAAAATTATGAAATTTTAAATTAACAGTTTAGTACAAAGATTTTTCTGTATATTATTATATTTTTTTTGTAATTATGTTAATTTGGTGATGAAAACTGTTCTCGTTCCACTTGTGTGCATAGTGGTTTGCTGTTTTGCAAGAAAATTAACATTTTCTTGGTGGAGGATGATGAAATAAATTGTGATTCATTCACCAATAAATTAAGGAAAGTATTCATTCAGTAATGAAGAGGTGAAAGTAATTTTCATTTCTGTTTATTTGTTTTTATTTATCACACTGTAGATATGTTACTATTGGGATTAGAATTACTTATTAACCTATATAATATTCTTCCATCAGATTTAGTATTGATAAATAGTACTGTTTCATTATTTTTTTTTGTTGTTCTGACTGATACAAAATCAATCCACATTAATCAAATTCTGGAGTTAAATAGTCAGACAGTCAGACAGTTAATTCAAAGGCTCATACAGGAACATCCCCGCTTCAGGGTAGGTTTCATTTCATTAATGCAATAATATTTTTTTTAAATGGTCACATTAAATAAAATAACTTACACTGAGATTTTTCTCAGGGATCAAATTTAGGAGCCAAATATCTCTTGGTCAACTTTATGAGACAACATCATCTATGTTTATATAGTCTGGAAGTGAATCCATCAGTATTCATTAAACATTCATATTCCTTGTGACAGCTCTTATATAATCAAAGTCATACACAAGAATACGAGAGCAGGATTCATCACTCATACATTAGTTGAGTATACTATTAATGGTGTAAATATAAAGATAATTATAATTAATTTACCAATTATCATTATTACTCACATAATTTAAATTATTTAATAATTTTTCATATATGCGTGTGAATGTGTATATATATATATTTATATAAATATATATATATATGTGTATATCTTCGCATATATGATCAATATAATCAATATAGTCTATCAGCTTGATATATTGTATTGACATATTTGAGATCTGTGCTTTGGTATTTTCATGCAGGTCAATTATTTTGTTACTTTATTTAAATAGTCATATGAGTATTACTTTTCACAAAATCGAGCTCTATCCTTCTATGTTTGTCGTGCATGTGCTGACAGATAGATAATAATATCTGGTAGCATATGTAGTTTCATTCATAGAGGGAAGAGTTGTAAATATCCCTTTTGTTAATACATGTATATACGCTTTGGTGCAGAGTTTCCTTTGTAGCTTGTGTCCTGAGTTTTTCTTTAGTTTGAGAATTGTTTTACTTATATAATTTGCTTATTACTTGATTGGCTTATTTAATTCTGTTTGCTGTGCGCTGCTGTTCCTTTTCTACTTTTCTTTCTCCTCTGATGCACATATTCGCTTTTGCAGTCTATTTAAATCCGTCAGTGTACAGGCCAAGATATTCAGCACCGGCGGAGGACGCAGAGAGGTCCTCAACACAAACCTGAGATCGGGTTACGTTGCATTGCATAACAAATTATATTTCGTTGTGGTGTCTGATCCACACGCTTGTCTTCTTATTGGATGCTGTTGAGTTTAGTTTTTTCTTTCTGTCTTTTCATGCTGTTTCCTTAGGAAATTGCAGTCGCATCGTTCACCAAAAAAAATATATATATAATATATATATATATATATATATATAATATATACAGGTACCTCAAAAATACTGTGCATTAGAGAGGTTTAGACCTGTTACGTTAGGATATGTGTCTTTAAGTTCTTGAAACCCCATTTCCCTTGAAAGTTTAAGATCTCTCCCGTCCAAATTTTTGTATATATAGGTATATATATATATATATATATATATATATTTATTAAAAAAAATAAAATTATATATATATATATATAATATATATATATAATATTATTATATTATATATATATATATATATATATAATGGTGCATGTAAGCGTTATGTGTATGTTATTGCATGAAAATAAATTTCAGTATGTTTAATTAAGTATTACAAGTATAAACTAAGTAAAATAGAACCGAGCGGCTTACAGAAAGCCTCAAACAGCATCCTTGATATATAAGGGGTAATAGTTTGATAACTATGGTCCCAACGAGGTTTAATGAATAGTACAGTGATTTATTAGAAGGAGGAAAAGGCATAGCCCCCCCCTACGCAAGTCAAAGCACACAGTTAAAATTGCCGTTTTCATTGAATTAAAGAAGAAGATGACCAAGCAGTAGGAGTTTTTAAGCTCAGAGCACCTATATAATAAATATATATATATTAATTATTATATATATATATATATATATATATATATATTATATATATATCTATATATATATATAATATATATATATATATTATATTATATATATATATATATGAGTACAATCGTATTCATACCAGAAACAGCGCTTTTAAAATTGTATAGGACCACATTTCTTATTAATTTTAGATCTAATTTATAAAACCTAGTTCATCATATCTGTTTACAATTTTAGAGTTAAAAAGAGTGGAGGATTGAAATTGAAAAGTGCATTTTCCAAGGAGGAATCTAAAGACAGTAGTAGTAAAGCATTTCGCGATTTTCTGTAGTTTTTAAGTTTATCCCCAGAGGTATGCAGCCGCAATAAATCCTTGAACGGGTCCGAAAGCATTTATGGAATAGATGCCACCGTCAGTCATGGTGAAACTGTAAGTCTAGAAGAGCGTGTTGGAGTAGACCGAGAGGGTCCGTCTACCCCCATGACGCAAGCGCCTGGTACCATACCAATGCATGACGTTTGGCCATATATAAGAGGTTTATATGCGCCTGAGTGAGTACGTTTTAGCATATACACGAGACGTATATGCGACTATTTTTATTGTTATTACTAATCTTATATTCCTTTTTAGGACAGAAGAAAAGAAAGTAGATCTCCTGACCAATTTCGAATGGAACATTGAAGGAGTCAAGTTTGCAGAAATGTCAGAGAGAGAGAGAGAGAGAGAGAAAGACAGTAGGATCCACGTTTTAGTTCCAGGAAAAGTAGCAGAGGATGAATCAAGTTGGTTACATAATAACGTTTGTTTTCATTTTGTTTTATCAGATTTTAACGTTATTTTTACACATAAGAATGCCATTCATGCATATCAAAATCTAACTATATATATATATATATTATATATATATATAATATATATATAATATTATATTATATACTATATATAATTATATATATTTTATATATATATATATATATAATATTATATATATTATTATATTATATATATATAATATATCTCCCATATATATATCTCCCAACTTTCCTATTCCCTTTTGCGGCTCTAATTTCTTACCTGTAAACAACATAAAATTCTAGGACTCATAATAGTGTTGTCCTTGGAGAACCTCACATCACATCACGTTGCTAAAATGGCCTCAAGAAAGCTGTCTGTTAAGATTGCGTGAATTTTTTTCTTCTGCTCAATTACTCCAGTTATATAAAGGTCTTATTGGTCCCTGTATGGAATACTGTTCCCACATATATGGGAGATTAGAGATTTCCACCCTCCTTTTTGATAGAGTTGAAGCTAAGGCTAAGAGGCTTATAACTGTCCCATACTTTCCTGACTCCTTGACCCTCCTTTTTCTGTCGTCGTGACGTCGGTGCCCTATCTCTTTTTCTATAGGTATTACAACGGCAGGTGCTTTCGAGAGAATTGACCTCTCGCATTCCTCCACCACTGTGTCGCCCTCGTAATACAAGAGGTGCCTTGTTCTCTCATGAATTTGTGTGATATTGGAGACTCAAGGATCCACTCGTTGTGGTACCTCCTTCTTTCCAGCCACAACTTTTGTTTTGTGGAACTCCTTGCCTTCTTTATTTTCCACGCTAATATTAAATCTTCCTCTATTTAAATTCCCGCGCTGCGCCACCTGAAGGGAATTGCGGTTAGGCAAGGGACAGGGGAGGGTTTACTTTTCCATTTATTTTAATGTTTTTCTTTATGTAATTTTTTTTTTATTTATTTATTTATTTTTTTGCCCCCTCCTTTTGAAAAGGGCATTGCCCGTGAGTGGTGGTATCATGTAAAAAAAAAAAAAAAAAAAAAAAAAAAAATATGAATGTCATTTTTTACGGAAGATGACATTTTATTTTTTTTTGTTTACATTTAAAAATGGGTCACATAGCATATCCTTTTTAATTTATAATGAGTAACGGACTAAAATTTATTATATGGCAACATTAGTTTTTTATTTTTTGTTGTTTAAAAATCGAACCAAATTATCTTCTTCTATTCTGTTTTGAAGTCAAAAAATCCACTAACAAGAGCAAAGGGACCCAAAATCTTTATTAGGAGCTTGTAATCTTAGATAGGTTTAGACAAGGGAATAAAACATTTAAAAGTTTTGTGTCTTTAGAGATCTCTTTGGGAATTTCCGGGTTGTGAAAGAATTTGCTAAAGTAGTTTTCTTATTTTGCTTTAAATAATGAGTGTAGAGAGACGCTTCAGTACTGTTAGGTTCGTCCCTAAAGATGGTAATAGGAGATTGAGGGAAAAGTAGAATTGCCCACAGTAGAGGACTGGAGAAGCGAGGGAACGTCCAAGTACCCCTCCGAAAACCAGTTTCGTAGGGAAGAAGGGTTAAGTGACATTGAAAGGAAGGAAGAAGACAAATTTTCATGTTCATTAGTTGCATACTAAATTAAACCATCTTTATACTTCGTCAAAGAGCCAAAGGGTAAAAAACACAGATTCAGGTTAAATGAGAAACCGCCTTTCTCAACACGTCTTTATATTTGCTCGCATCAAATAGTGAAATTATTGAATAATGGCTAAACACAATATTCAATAATGAGTTTTGGAGAGTTTTTGGATAAAAAAAAAAGGAGAAAGAAGAAGAGATTGTCTAACCAAAAAGACTGTCGAAGAAGCAAACTTAAATCTGGTAAATACCCTAGAGAGGTATAATGGAGGAGGAAACAAATTAGACTATTCACACTCTAATAGTTACGGAAAGGATGGAACTACTATATATATATATATATATATATATATTATAATATATATATATATTATATATATATATATATATATAAAAAAAATATAATATATATATATATATATATATATATATATATATATATATATATATATATATATATATATATATATATATATATATATATATATTATATTATAATTATAATATATATAATATATATATTATATATAAATATATGTACATACAAAGGCATATATTTTGTACAAATATCGCATGTTCTAGTTGGGATTAAGCGTAGTTGATATTGTTAGGTTATCATAGCTTATTTTGCGATTTATTTTCATTTTCATTGGTTAATCATTTACATTAATTTGCCCCACCAGGAAATTTTCCCTATCTATAATATTACCAATAACTTAGGCTTATGTTTTGAAAGTTTGGTAGGTGAACGGCGAAGATGTAGAGGCTATTAGACATTTAAAATCACCCTTAGGTCATCCTGATTCTACCAACGAACCTTATGAGAGTCTTTGGAAGAATGGGCTCGAATAAAGGGATTCGATTGGTGTCGCGAGTTTCAGTTGATCAAGAAAAGGTGAAGGCCGAAAAACCAGAACAGAGAAACATCGCCGAGTAAAAGTAATTAAGGGAGGAAAGATTTCGTTGCTCTGGTTTGGTGAAAGATTTGCTTTATAATCAGTTTTGCTTTGTAAATTGTTCACTAAATATAAGCATTAGTTTGGATTAAAAAATCGATTGCACATATAGCATATCATTACCATTCAATTTAAAACTGACATTTGCAAAAAAGTACACTCATTGGTTTTTTGCACTGGCGATAGGTGAACAACGACGTAAGTTTGGATCGGACTTTTGAGGTGAAGCGGTGAGAACAATGGGAGATAGCGGGAAATGGCTACGAGTACCCCTCCGTGAAAAGCAAATTTGCCAAAGGAAGATGCAACACGATGAGAGAAGACAGACAACAATGTTTTATTAGGACTTCTTAGTGGATTAGGAACTTATTTTTTGCAATATTTTAGATATGACATTTCTATTTGCATGTTTATTAGCTTGGATTAGCATTTGTTTACAAATATTGTCTATAGATTGACTAAGTTTACATAGTTTATAGGAGACTTCGACTGCATTCCTTTCGATAGATTCTAGAACAAATGTTAGCAGAATGGAAAGAGAGGTAGTGCATAACGCAGTCTTAAGTTTTAAGCCGATCAGTCTAGAGAAATTGCCAAACATTTCTTCCTGAAAATACTTTCTTTCAATAGGAATTAAGATGCTGGAAGGTGCTCCTTTTTGAAAGCTCAAGTATGAAGGGGAGATACACGATTTTCTTACTAGTTATATTACTGTATTTTTGCTTTGTTTTATATTTTGCAATCTACCTTTTAGTTGACCAGAAATTAGATCTTATTATTCACCTTTGATCAGATGTTTCAGAAAGTTTAAAGAAAAGATGATAAATGAAATTCGCAACCTTGTTGGTTCGAGTCACAGAGTTTAAGATTTAGCAGTGAAAGGAGAGCAATGGCCAAGAGTAGCATTTCAGAGACGGAGAAACATAACTTAGGTGGAATGAAAATAATCTAATTGGTTTAGGATATAGTTTAGTCTAGTCTATTTCGATCGTTTCATTTATTTTAAGCATGTTTTAACGATGTACTTTAGATTAGAAATTACATTGGGAAACTAAAAACTTCTTTCCTTGTTGACTATGAGTCGTACGTAAGGAGGCAGTGGCCCCTAGTACCTAAGTCTCATTGAGCCAGCGCAGTGAACATTCTACCCAGGGGTAGAAAGTTCCAGAAAATGATGTTAGAAGTAATGACAACCCATAATATAAGAAACGCTGAAAGTTCTTTTCCTTGTTGATCATAAGCAGTACGTAAGAGACAGTGGTCTCTAGTATTTTAAGTCTTACCTCTCAACGCAGTGGACGTTTTACCTAGATGTGAAAGTCCCGGAAAATAGATGAAAGGAACCAAAGCTTCATATACGTATAATATAAATTTTAAGAATGTTTTGTTTATTTTTTTTTTGAATAATATCGCTTCGTATTCAACTTGCTCGTTAATTTTAAATATATTCTAGTTGTTCAATAGTTTATGAGTTTCTTATTTACGATTACTTTTATATACTATGCTATATAGGTTTTAGTGATATATCGCAGCGTTTTTGTAAGCAAACCACAAATATATGAATAACAGAATGCTTGATATTTTGGAAAGCACTGAGGCGGGAAGATGATTAAGACGAAGACTATAGCGAAGACTTCAGTTGTCTATGCTCGCCTTGTAAACAGTAAAATGATCTTAAAGCAAAAAGGGAAGCGTAAGCGGGACCTAGTGAAGATCCCCAGTCTCCCCTCCGCTTGTCAATTGGTTTGAGTTGGAAAAAAGGAGAACGTTTTAAGATATGAAACGGTGCGCTTTTGCGTAGATATAAAAGCCTAGTTAGCATAAGTTTTGATACTTTTAAGATTAATTTTTAGTTTATACGATAACTACTTTCAGTTTTTATTATTTTTAATACTTCTTTATTCTGCTCCAGACGTTTTAAGATATGAAATAGTGCGCTTTTGCGTAGATATAAAAGCCTAGTTAGCATAAGTTTTGATACTTTTGGGAATAATTTTTAGTTTATACGATAACTATTTTTAGTTTTTTATTTGTTAGTACATCTTTGTTCTGCTTCAAACGTTTTAAGATATGAAATAGTGCGCTTTTGCATAGATATAAAAGCCTGGTTGGCATAAGTATTCATTTAAAAAAGAAAAAAAAGGATTTTCTTTTGGAAAAAGAATAAAAATAATAAGAATGCCAACTAACATTTCTTATAGATTCATATTGGTATAAAGCATACTCACATCTTAATAATTAGAAACTACTTTAAAGATTGGTCTGCTATACTAATAGTTTTAATATTAATAGTTTTGATACTAACCTAGAAGAGATTTTTGAAGTATTAACAATTAGGTACTGACGAGTAGCTAGAATTTAATATTTCCAAATAACTTCCTCACAGCCTTATACTAACGCTTTTAGAAGTAATTTTTTTACTAACAATGTTACTACTAACAAACCTAGAGTAGGAAAACTTAGTGCTTAATTGTCGTAATAACATTTATAATAATGTCCGTCGCTTACGTAGATTTTAGAATTTCAAAACTTCGATAGTTCCTAAATGTGATACGAATGATAACTTGAAGTTCAAAGAACAAAAGCGTGGTAATTTAAGCTTTAACAGATTCTCATTTCTTCTAAGTTCTTTTCTATATAAGCTTCACTAACAATTAATTTAGCCAACGGCCAGTAAAACATTAACCGATACTAGGAATAAAGAAAACTTAGAAAAATAACTTAGATATTTTTTTTTAGGTCATCATTATCAATAACTTTCTGTTGATAAGCTATTATAACCCGAAATGAATGTTCAGGCCTGTTGAAATAACAATAAAAAGGTTTAAAATTTTTAATAGAATTAATAAATTTACAGGTTGGAAATCTATTTAAAACCACAGGTAACTTGCCGTAAAATTTATACTCTACGGAATATACGAAGAGAATTTAAATACCCATTCCTTCGGGAAAGGACCCATCTGAATCCCTTAACCTTTATAACACATTCAGGGTACTGGTATTTTAAAAACAACATGCCCTGTCCAAATGCTATATTTCTTTTTACTTTTGATTCTTTACAGGATTGGAAAAAACAGGAAAATTACATCCTTATAAAGCTTCCATAAAACACTGAATCGTTTAGTTTTTGTTTACATTCAAACTACTTATTTGCTTTAAATTTGTATAGGAAAACACTCTTATTCTTACAAGATGACTTCATTTAGAATCTATGATAGTATTATTTTTCTTGTCATTTTGTATCAATACCTCATAGGAAAACTTTAGTTCAAACTTAGATCTCTTCCTTTAAAGTCCAATGTTCTTGTTCATCTTTCAAGACTTGAGGAATATGCAATGGCTTTTCATAAAACAAAACTCATAGAGTTTAGATTATGAGGGAGGGGACAGTATGGTAAATCAATACTATGCTGCGCAAGTATTAAGCAATGAAAATCACATTGCAACCTACTTCATGGCTAGATGCCACTCAGTCTACATATTTGGAATTCCCTAGCAAAACAACAGCTTCGTTCCCAGGGTCTCAGATTGGTAAACGGGCCTTGGTAACATTACATGTCCGATTCTGTCTTTCTTCCTATTTCCACACCTTTTCTCTTACTTTCTTAAAGATCAATGCAGTAAGGGTGGGAGTCCTTAGATGGTTAAAATCTCAAGCCCCGTGCAATGCGCGCCTTCTTGCAACCAATGGGTTTTAATCTAAAGGGAAGCCCTTCGGCGTCTCATTCCACCTTAGCTTCTTGAGCCGATAAGTTTAGCGTATAATTGTGCTAAAATGTGAGACTAACCCCGTATGGAAGTTATAGGTTTTAGAGTTTTAAATACAGACTCAAAAGGTGTTTTTAAAATAGTGATCTATCAATGCGAAAAGTGTACATCACTTATATATAATATACGTATATATATTAACATATATACAATGTATATTATATATATATATATATATATATATATATATATATATATATATATATATATATATATATATATATATATATATATATATATATATATATATATATATATATATATGATTCTTTATCTAAAAAATTAATAGTTTCTTGTGTCGTGTAAAATTTTCATTACTTTTGCAGAATAATCAAAATGTAAATTCAAAAAGGACAGTAACAATATCTAATGTATAAAAGTCAATAAATACGATCGCATGGAGAAATCGAAAGATGAGATGAACCTCCACTGTATCCTATCAAAGATGATCTGATCCATATAGGGAGGTAAATGAACATGTAGAAAGTTCAATTATCATCATTTAAAATTGTTAATAAAATAATATTGTTAAAACTTGAAATTAATAAGAAGTAATAAATTAACAATGCCTGTAATAATAATAATAATAATAATAATAATAATAATAATGAAAATGATAATAATAATAATAATAATAATAATAATAATAATAATAATAATAATAATAATAATAATAATAATAATAATAATAATAATAATTATTGTATTTCTTTATTATGATTTAAAATGGTTAGAGTGATTCTTATTATTGTTATATTACCTTTTTTAGGTTTTTATCTCTTGTGAACTGTTAGTTTTATTCGAGGGTTGGAATTGGATTTGGATGTTGAATGGTTGTGGGTTTCCAGGGAGGGATGTTATGTTAAACATTTATTTTATTTTATGTATAGATATGTACTGTGAATTTAATATAGCCTGATAGAGATGCTTCTTGATTTATCCTTTTATCTTAATTGCTGAATTCTCTGAAACTGTAACTCTACCGTAAATCAGGAGTAGTAAATCCTCCTAAGAAGTAAAGGAAAAGAAGTGAAACCCTTCT